>VZTV01071349.1:0-17858 GCA_013400875.1 Anhinga rufa | reverse complement strand
TCCCCCCCCCCATTTTGTTTTGTTTGGGTGTTTTTTTGTCTTCTTTTAATTGTAAGCTTGGACCTTTTTCTATTTGGTTGAAGGAAAGTTTAAATTTAGACATAGGCTGGGACTGCTGAAACCAGCTTATTTATGTTCAGTTGGTTTTGGTTTACATTTGCATCTGTAGAGCTTATTCATTCATCCAGAACAGTTAAGTACAACTTGGTATGTTTGCCTTCCACATTAGTTCCCAGTGTTCAAATTTCTGTCATGCATTTGAAATGAAGACATGAGTTTTGGTAGAAAAATCAGGTAGTCCGTGTGATTCACTGCATTAGACAGTTGATTACGCTGTACCATATAAATAAAAAAATAAATAGATAAATGCCCACACTGAAAATCACGGAAGGAAGGAAAAGGCGCCAAATACCAACACTGCCATCACTTGCTGTTGGGGGGAAATTCTGATTCCACTTGAACTGTTGGAAAAGGTGCCGTTGGCAGCGGAGGAACGCAGGTGTCATCCTAGGGACCATGAGGACATGGCAAAGGAAATTAAAGCCAGCTCTCTTCACTCTGGTCCTTTCTCCTCCCACTCCTGGCCCTCTGGAAAAATGCCTTCTGGCTCAGACTGAAGCAGGGGCAAAGGCAATTTAGATTCATGACGAAAGCAAACAAAACAAAACCACCGAATTTGGGACTAAGGTTTCAGTGACGCTTTAGTGTGAAGGAAAGCTGGCTTATGATCAGGAGCTGGTAGATGCTACAATTATACAAGTATATAACAGCAAAAAGAGCAGGGCTTTGTTCCGGCTCCTGGCAGTGACTTCAAGGAACATAATTTCCAGGCACGTAATACTTATGTACCTACCTTTGCAGTGTCTTGAATTACTCTAATGGAAGTTATTCTGTAAAGGCAAAAATACAATTACTATAAAATGTCTGCCTTACTATGAAGCTGAATAGGAGAACAAGAGGTTGGGATTAACTGTATTGTGCCTTACAGTAATTACTTTATCCTTAATCCTGAAAACCTTTTCATGTATAGTTTGTCTTCTCTGGGAGTAGTTTCACTGCTGGAAAGCCATTGAATGTGAAGCCCACATTGGGATTAATTAGTAATTAGTTCTCCAGATAACGTGAGCTGATCATGAAGAAATGGCCAGCCAACAGAAAGGGACTTTCTGGCAGTGATATTATTCCTCATAGGCCTGTATTGCTCGGGAGGTGTGTGTGCTGGGGCAGTGGGAGGGCTGTTCCACAGAGAAGGACCGTGCGTTCACAAGTGGCCTGAGGTTTTATTCTGCAAATAATTCCAATAAAGGAAAATGCACACGCCCTTTTCTGTTAAGGTATAAGGCACAAGACGTCCCTTTTAGGCCACTCTGCAGCTTATACTGCTGGATGTCATTGCTGCGGCGCTGTAGGAACTAAAAAGCAGATTCTTGGGGAACTGCCAAAATGAACAGAGTAGAAAAATTAGTAAGTGCCTGCCACTGAGTCATCCTATCAGCTAGCCCTTCTTTAGTGTCCTGATGCAAGTTCTCCATCAGACTATTAGACTGACGTAGCCCTCAGAACTGTGTTGGACCACTTCCTTGGAAGGGCCTTGTATGGAAATGTCAAGCTTGCAGGCTCCCGTTTAAAAGCCACCATATATATATATACAATATATATATATATATATATATATGTATGCTTTCTGTTTCCAGGACACCCATGGAATAAACCTTGCAGCTTCGGTTGCATAGTAGTCCCTGTGGCATCTCATTAGCATCTCTCTAAGTCACTTATTGTCATCAAACCCCTTAATGACTTTGCTCAGGATTTCATTAAGTTAGGAGCAAATCTAATTAGCTCCTTGGTGTTAACCAGAAGGGCCCTGTAGCTCTTTCTCTGGACCAAAGGCTTCACTGACAAGATAAAATTAATGTCCTCACCTTCCGAGGACACCTGGCATGCAGGGGACACAAATGCTGCCAGGCACTGTCCTGGAGGAATCCTTGCAGAGAGCCCTAGCTCCTGCCTCCTGCCGCTCTCGGTGCCTCTGCTAGGCACACACGGCCCGATTTCTCAATTTGAAGCTTTTCTGTGTTACACAGGGTATTGGGTTTGCAGGGTAAGGTTTGGGTAGCGGGGGGCTACAGGGCTGGCTTCTGTGAGGAGCTACCAGAAACCCCCCCCGTGTCCGACAGAGCCAAGGCCAGCCGGCCCCAAGACCGACAGACCCGCCGCTGGCCAAGGCTGAGCCCATCAGCAGCCGTGGCAGCATCTCTGGGGTAACAGATTTGAGAAGGGGGAAAAAACCTCTGTGCAGCTGCAGCCAGAGACAGGAGTGAGGATATGTGAGAGGAGCAGCCCTGCAGACACCACGGTCAATGAAGAAGGAGGGGGAGGAGGTGCTCCAGGCGCCGGGGCAGAGATTCCCCTGCAGCCCCTGGTGAAGCCCATGGTGAGGCAGGCTGTGCCCTGCAGCCCAGGGAGGTCCATGGTGGAGCAGATATCCCCCTGCAGCCCATGGGGACCCCACGGTGGAGCAGATATCCACCTGCAGCCCGTGGGGACCCCACGCTGGAGCAGCCTGTCCCTGCAGGGCTGCACCCCACGGAGGGACCCACGCTGGAGCAGTCTGTCCCTGAAGGGCTGCACCCCACGGAGGGACCCACGCTGGAGGTTTAAGAAGGGGGTATATATATACCTCCATTCTTCAGAGGAGGCAGGGGTTCAGATGCCAGAAGCTGCTCTTTTTTTCAAGCTTGGTGTTTTTTTGGTACAAGTCTTTTCTCTCTGAGTAGCATTACACTGCTCCTAGCACTACATAATCTCCCTGTGGTGAAGTGTCCTTTCTGGACACCATTCAGCTGCTCCTAGAAAGGCTGCCATGGGGTGAGCGCTGCCAGGATGCGCAGCTATGAGGCTTTGTCTTGACTCGGACTGCTCTGAAACGGTTCAGTGATGTCCACATTGCTGGAGAAAAATCGCCTGTTGCTTACTAAATGCTAACTGAATCATGTGAAGCTGCAAAGTGAGACCTCATGTTATTAGTGCTGCGTATGACAAGAACAGACGTACACATATACATACACCTGAAAAACACATTGGAAACTTGAATTCTCAGTCATCAGCTCTTCTCTAGCCAGTTACATCTGCTTCTTCTGAGGGAAACACATTGGGAACAATACATGGGTTGTGCCTCAGTGATGGTGTGACTGTGTGGTCATCCCTACTGATAACTTACCTTTCCAAAAGTGCTAGTTTTTACTTAGGTCAGGAAGATGTGTTAGGTGACTGTGCGGGTAAATGATTGCTAATGCAATGACAAGCAGAAGCAGTGGAATTTACAAATGGAGAGTGGGCAGAAAAATGCATCCAGCCCTTTCACTAAAAGCCCTTGTTTGGGTTGGGTTGAGGTAATGGACAAACCTCAGCCACAGAAAGAAGCAGGTGAGAACAATAGCCACAGCACTTGACATGAAAGCGGTATCGAATAAATGAGATAGAGCATTTGTACTTCCTCCTGCGATGTTACTTCCCTTTCTCTTCCTTGTGTTGTTACTCCATATCACAAACATTAGCTTCCAGGCTTAATGTATTTGCAGTCCACCACCAGAGGTTTTGCAGAGCCCTCTGGATCTTTGTGTATGAAAGAACTAACCCAAGTGTCTGTGTGAGCATAATAAGCCCAAAAATATAGATTGCTGTGAATAGACACACCAACTGTGGACAGGTACACTTGCTTCAGGGAGCCACGCTTGCATGAGGGGGTCAAGGCAAGAGACGTGGTAGAGACAACAATGTGCAAGTCCTACAGTGCTTGTAGGGACTGCAGAGCCTGGGTGCCATACACTCGCAGAACCAGAGTGGCTTGTGAGCCAAAGCCTTTTCTGACGTTCCGGCAAGCTTGCATCCAGTTAATCACTGACAATTGCATCAGCAGGGACTAGCTTAGCAGAAGAAACCCTCTCAGACTTTAGTGTTGCTACTGAGAAGTATGCATTTGGTGCCAAGCTGGTAGGCACCGGTTATCTTTTCAGCTGATCGCTTGTGAAAGATCCCCTATAAAACATCTGGTGCAACCAGTTTCAGAGGTTGTATGAGGTATTCTGGCAGACGGCTGGCTGTAGCCAAAGAGTGACCATTGCTTTGAAATGCCGTCCTTAAGGTTTTCATGAGGTCTTTGCATAGGGTTGAGACCACGAGGCACATAGGAGACCTTCTGTGATCCCTGGGAGCAGCTTACAAGACGGGCAAAATTGGTTCCTATTCCATGCTGCGATGGGACTGTGCTGGCTGCACCTGGGTCTCCTGGGTAAGGCTTTGATGTTGAAAGGAGCTTCTTACCACAGCTGGGGTGTGCTTTGCCCAACAGTCCCCACTGGTCTCATGGCATGACCCTGCCTGAACTACTAACGAGCTCCGTAAAGCTCAGGAGCCTGCCAGCGCACCAGACTGTAGCAGTGTCTAGGCTGACATCGAGGTTTCTAGGCAAACCCCTGGAAACACCTCTGCACCTCTTCCAGGGAATAGCAACCTGAATGCAGTTACGGCGACAATAAAGTCAGATTCTTGCTAGCTCACCACCATCTGATCGCTTGTGATAGTTTCCGATGGTTTCTATTGATACGGCACAGGTTTTGCAGCTGTAGGAAATATCTTTCTTTTGGCTTAGGCTTTGTAAGATTAATCGCAGTGAAATTCTTTCAGGAGAGGGCTGAAGCGTGAGAGTGATTCAGCAAAACTTGGCAATATTTTTAATAAGGACAATGGTCTTTCTCTAGAAAATTCAATCATCTGGATGCTCAGACTCTCAAAACTGCCAGCTATTCATGAGTATTTTTAACAACTAAATCCTTTTTGGAGTGTTGAAGTCTTCCTTCCATTAGCAGTAGAGAGCATTCAGCACATTATGATCTCATGATAAGAATAAATATAAATATAGGTTTAATTAAAAAGATGGCCATCATTTGCAAATATAGGAAATAACATAATTACGATTATGAACCTTTCAATCGTGACATCCTCCTTTTGGGATATGGTGCATAACTGCATCTGAGTGAAGTCAAAATAGCTGTTCCTCAGAAATCTGCAATAGCTTCCATGATCCTTTGTGGATGCTCCTCAGCGGAGCTTACAGTAGCTGTGTTATAATGAAATTCCTGCCTTTGTTTGAGTGTGAAAATGTCTGTTAGACCAAATCTTTCTTCTAGGTTTGGCCTCTACATTACAGGTTACTAGGATAGCAAATTATAGACCAGTTAGTATGTTGAAAGTTAAGGTATTAATTTCTTGATATTTTAAATAAATTCAAATAACACATTAGGTAGCAGAGGTGGAATTGAACAGTGCAACGAGCTGACAAATGAGACACCTCTGAATATATACACGACATAGGGAATGTCATATCTCATTTGCTCTGAGCAGAAGAGGAACTTCAGCCCCACTCACCCACATGTACACAAACCCACCATGTCCCATGGCGCCCACGCATCTTGAGTCCTGACTTCTCCAATCTCTTTGCAGGGGTGAGTAGGGAATGCCTCACTTTACAGTATTTCCCTCCTTGTTTTCCTTGTAACTTACACTAAAACCCATGGACACGTATTTGTACCTTTCCAAATGAAAGGAGCATCATGGTTTACTCAGGTGAGTCCAGCCAGCCCCAACGAACGCACACTGGTTCTGGAATGAAGTCAAGCTGTGAAACAATTAACATTATTGCCAATTGAGTGGTCGTGATTAGACTTCACAGCTTAATCCACACAATCTGCCGCTGTTGTTTCAATCTGCTGGATTACCAGATCAAAACACAGCAGTGCTTCGATCTGCATTGCTGTCACGGACGGACTCAGGCGCTGCAGGCGAGGGCTTCCAGAGGGAAGCTGCCCAAATATCTCTGGTGGGGCTGGCAGGCAAAGGCCATTTTCCCAGCAGCCGGTCCAGTAACGTGTCACATTATTACAGCTTGGTTTGAGATATGGGAGAATTTTTATGTCTTGCCACTGGGGATAGCTGAGGGCTATTGTATTAGCAGCCCTGGGCTGAGGGATTACTGAACTAGCACTGCCCCAACAGGTAATGGACCATAGCCCACAGTTTTTGTACCCTAAATACAAGATAAAATAATTTAATTTCAATTATTTTTTTTAAAAAAATAGGAAGGATGGTAGATTGTTTTGCAAATGTGCTGCTACATCTCCCATGAAGTAAGCTCTGCTTAGAAAATAGGCAAGTATTTCACGTTTTTAACCAAGCCCAGGGCTGATCCTCAGCCAGCTCCCCCCAGCCCTCCCAGCTCAGACCTGCTTTCTTGCGCAGGATGGTGTTGTGGGATCCAGCTCAGGGCCGTACATTTCCTCCATACACACATCTCCTTTTTACTGTGCTAGATGACAGAGATCAGCGTGGCCGGGGGTTGTTTTGGTTATACATAAAGGTGAGGCCTCGTGATCTAGCCAGCAATTCAAAACTCTTACAAATTAGATGTAAGCAAATCTGCTGTTTACACTGGAAAAAAATAGTTATTTTTTAAATTATCCAGCAGTATAAGCATATAGGAATAAATTCATAAGCACCCTGACTGTGCCCCAGAGGATAATATTATATCGATATTATATTATTACTCATTATTAATCTTGGAAACCCACATCTACAGCTGCAAATCTGCCGCAGCGTCTGTTGCTGCCCCTTATCCTGGGATCCATGAAGCTCCGTAGTTAAAATCTTGCCTATGGCTAAAGCTCCCCGATCTGAGAGCAAAGGGATTTTTCCAGCAGCAATGAAGCCGTTGGCTCAGTCATCTCCCTGGCCCCGGCGCAGAGGCTCTGGGGCACTTGGAGGCACAGGAGGGCTGCAGGGCTGTGGTGGAGGGCGCAGGGCTGCCCGGCCACCCTACCTGACTCGTGGTGCAGGGCAGGGACCGCAGGAGTGTCCCTCTGGCAGAGAGGAGCAGCAGAAGAGCGGCTGGGTGGATGATGCAGCCCAGGCAGGTGGCTGTGAGCAGGGGCAGCCCCGCTGCGGGTGTACGGGTGTGCTGCTCTCGGCGGGCGGGTGGGACGCAGGGTAGAGCATCCCGGACTCCCCGCTGCTCCCCTGCCCTCCACCCCTGCCTCCTCCTCTGGCGCGGTGCCTCCTCACGTGCTCATAGCTTCAGCAAAAGTCTCTGCGTATGTCCTCCACCATTCCCTCCCATCCCCTTGAAATGCCAGGGCAGATGTCTGTATGCACCGTGTATACCATACGTAAGCGTGTACATACGTCCTGCACCATAACGCTCTCCACTGATTTACAAGTCGGTTTCTAAGCCGTGTATATGGGCTGTGTCTCCTTTGCACATGACAAGTTGTGTGGGCTGTGAATACGTGAATAGCGGCTGGAAGGGGCGGGTTCTGCACTGGTACGGGCAGAACAAATCAGCAAACTGAGAGGAGATGTGGCATTCAGAAGAGCAGAGAGCATGGAAAAACAGTGTAAGTTTAAGTAACATATTTCGGGATATAGAAAAGTTACACATACCAGAAAACTATTTCAGGGCTAAACAGAGCACATTAGGGCTTATCCATTAGCGATGTTGGTGTAGGGTGGATTTTAAAAATCAGAATTGAAAACAAGAAAGAAAATGTACACAAAAAGCTCGTGAAAACAACTTCATTGGCTTAATCTAGAACAACAAAACCTGGGAAATGGAAGGTTAAGATTAACTCGTTTTGTTTTGGCTGGAGATTTCAGTAGCCTCCAAACAGTGGGCAATCTCGCATACCACATACTTCGTGCTGCAATAATTAGAGATGCAGAGCTAAGGATGGAATTTCAGCCTCTTATTGGGGAAAAAAAGAATAAAGAATAAAGAAAAACCTAATTTCTTGGCTGATTATGCTATTAATGGTATAGTATGGCTTTTGCAAATATTTCCATTGTGCTAGTCTGATCCCTCATGATATGTGTGATTTACGTTTAATTTGGAAAAAGTGTAAAGTATTAATTTGGGTAGCCTCCTTGCTATGTTAAGGTTTTGATTAGCTTTTTAAAGGCTTGTGTTGCTTTAAACCGTTTCGCACATCATCTTTTTAAAACATGCTGTGTATAGTAATTTATTCCAGCTGCTCATGAGGGTTTGGATTGCGGTGTATGTAGCGGCTCTTAAAACAAACGTTTCAGAAATCGTCATTCAGTTTGTGTCACGATGTGCACAGGAGATAAGTAGCAGCTGTAATGCAGCCTGGTGAATAACTGACAGCAGCATGCTGGAAAAAAAAAAGCATTGCTAAATATAAGCTTAAGGAAATTTATTCATGTTTTTATTCCTTCCAGCGAGAAAGATGGTAATGGGTTTGCTCAGAGGATGTTTGTATTGATGTTAGTTTTTGCCAGGATCTTCAAACACCTGAGTACTAATTTGTGACTGGGCCGTTCGTGGGCCGTGTTTGAGCTGGATGTCTGCAGCAGAGGGAAGTGAGTCAGGATGGCTTCTCTGAAAACGCTCTTTCACGGTGGAAACAGGGTGTAGGCACGGCCACGGTGGTCCTGCTCCCCCGGGATGGGGCAGGGCGAAGCAAAGACTCACAGAGAGCTGTGCCCGGCGCCGCCATCCTTCGCGCCTCTTTTGAAAGCTTTTGGGAGTTGTAAGACTTGTTTTGGAAGAACGCGTCCCACCCCATCCTTCCATGGTCTTGTTCGTGGGGATGGAGGAGCAGCTCTGGGAGAATGTGATGGAATGGGAGCAGTAATTAGCAATAATGATGTGTATCTGAGAAGAGAAAGAACCCAACAATAAAAAAAAAAATTGCTATGATTCACACTCTATGCAAATGAACTGATCTTCTGTTTGTATTCATTTACACCCCATTTTATTTTTTCACAGTATTGCTGAAACTGGCAGAAGTTGCTAAAGGAATTTATGTTTGCTTTCCAACTACAACATAAGCTATTCAAAACAAATTTGATTTTTTAGTCAAATCGCGCTGTTGGGCTGTATCCCATCGGCCAGCAGAACAACATCCCGTAAAGACCAAAGCCAGGCTTCCTGCAGATCGCGTGAAGTGGAACACGGGACTCGTCTTGAGCTGGTGTCAGTTCGCTGTGCTGGCTTGCCAGCTGAAAAAATATAACAGATAGATGCTATTTGATCACTGCTAAATACCAGCCCGAGAACTTACAGCAGCCAGGATCAAGGATTAATGACTTTCCGTGCACCACCTGTCTGCAGCGCCTGCAGCATCGATGTGGCGATGGAATCCCCTGGAAATGCCAGTGGGCTACCAGTACATTACAGAGCACCTTAAATGAAGGATCTGGGGCAGTTTCGGTGCTAGAAGTAAAGGCTAGAAAGCATTACAGTGCACGGTACTTGACTTAGCACATTCTCATTTGGCTAATTGAAAGGTCATTCTTCTGGTTCATATTTAATTCATCCAGTTGTTGCTTCGCTGTTATGTGGTCATTTGTCTTGTGGCAGCTTATGCAGATCACTGTGCAGTGGTGTTTCTAACTTCGTAATTCCCTGTATTCAGACAAGAAACCAAAAAATTTTTATTTTTGCTTTATACTGAAAAATACAATACTTTTTTCAGTCTTTCTTTTTCCTGACACTCTTAGGACTGTGATTCACGGCTGAGGACACCTTCCTTAAAGATAACCTAAGTGGCTCCCGCTCTGTTGCTGGAGGGCTGGTTTAGCAGCAGCAGAGAGCAGCAGCTGAGCTGCTGCAGTTTCTGACTAATGTGTTAATTGATTTTAGGATAGGCTGTAATTTACATGGCTTCAGTAGCTGCAAGTAACTCATCCCCACAGCAGGAGCAGAGCGACAGAGATGTTGGGAAGAGGAGTGAAATACAGAAATGTGGACCGTAAGAGTGAAGCTGAGAGAGCCTGTCCCCTCTGGCCACCCACCCAGAGCGGGAGGGGAGAGCCGGGCAAAGTGAGACGGCTCCGTGGCTTAATCTAGAGGCTTTATCTTAAAATGTTTGTTAATGTTTTGTGTCTTTTTTTTTTTTTGCTTCTTAGCAGAATCCAAATGTAAGCACTCATGCTGAATTTTTTTGAAAGCTTGCTTATTTATTTTATGTGTGACTATGGTGGGGGGAGGACAGCCAGAGGGAGAAGGACAGCCGCCGGGAGCAGCGCGAATGGCCCCAGAGCCTGGTGGGCGTCCTGTGAGGTTACAGCCTCGTGAATACAAAAAGCATAACAAACAACATAACAAATGTTATCACAAAATTTTCGATAACAAAAGTGTGTGCTGTCAACCATCACGAAGAAAATCTTGAAAATGGGGATGCGGCATAAATTGTTGGCTGCACGGAAAGGTTTGTCCTGCAGTGCCAAGGTTTGCATTTGAACCTACCTGCTTCTCCTGGTGTCATCTTCTAGGGAAGTAAGACTGCCTGAATCAGCTGAAGTGGGGCTGAGGTTACAACAAAACTCGCTGCCCTCCCACTATACAGTACCATCTTTGGGGGGATGGCAAGGGGATGAAGCTTTTCCCATAACATCTTCCGGCTCCGCTTCCTCCTGGGCTGCACACCAGGCAGGCGGTGAGGTGGGGTCTCCTGCCGTGGTCACTGTCAGCCACTCGCCATTGCTCTGCTCCACACAGCCTCTTCCGACGCCTCTGCCAGGGGAGCTGTGGTTTTGGGCAGAGGAGGAGGCTGTGGGCATCATCGCAGAGGAGACGACAGGAGCCAGGATGGCAAAAGCCTCTGGATGTGGAATGAGAGATGTAGGGTTTGCAAGCGTAGCACAAGGCGTCCTGGGATGGAATGAGAATGGCTCTGCTTAAAAGCATGTTGAGCAGTCATCAGCCCCAGGGGATCTGAGAGTGAATGGTGAAGCCTTGTTATCTCTGGGCTGAAAACCTGCCACTCCAGGAGGATCACCAGCACGGGTCACCTTTTCCTCTGGGAGACCTGGGATGGCTCCTGTCAATGTGCTCCATTGCCTGGGCCAGCGTGTCAAGCTGTGCAGCTTTCTCCCAGCACAGCAGGCTAGTCTGCCAAAATTCCCCTTTTCAGGCATTTTTGCTGCTGTACAAATTAAAATTTTGTCCTCATAAGGCCACTTGCGAGTGAAAAGGTTAAAAATACGGGGCTTTATGCTCTTTTCAGTGTTGCATACATTTTGGAAAGACTTCTTGTAGGCTTATTTTTAACCTAAAAATCTTTATAGCAAGATTGCTGGTGGCCATCCTGTCTGCCATTGCTGAAGGACCTGGGGGTCGAGGGGAGAGGAATTTCAGAGACCTGCCTGGGGGCTTCCATGCCCCCACTGCAGAGACCGTGGGGTCTTAGAAGAAAATAGTAACATCTTTCTCTCCTCATCTTTCTCTCTCATTTTTCTCCAAGTAATTCATTAAGCACTGGGGTTTAACATGTCCTAGAAAGAAAGGGTGAGTTCGTAACAGCAACTGAAGGTTACGTCTGAACTAATCAACTTCTATGAACCATCTCTGGGGATGTTCTGCAGCTTCAACCCTGCCCTGTTGTTTCTGAGATGACTGGCAGGTATACGTACAGTTGGTGAGCAGAATTTCTAAAGATGATGAGAAAGCTGATCATCCTTCTAAGATTTTATTTTTTTCTTCCCAGCTAGCCCTTAAAACTGTAAAACTGGAATGTTGCTTTATACGGTTAAATTTTTTTACTGATTATCAAGCACGCTTAGAGTCCCGGCTCAAAAGCATGTACTTTTTTAACATGCGTGAGGTGTCTGCTGCCTTACTCAAATTCCTTACTCAAAAATGAGGCAGATGCTCACCTGTCTTCACTCACTGCATCAAAAGCCCAGGCAACTTTGACTTAGAGTGCCCTTATTTACGGCAAAGGTTTCCCACCATAAAGTCTGGCAGGTTTACAAGGGCTATGTATCGTTCCTATGCAGGCAGGCTGTGCCGAGCCTTGCAGATGGCTAGGTAGAATAATAGGTTTATGTGTAACGTAGCAAGACTTCAGCAGGAATTAGCAAGGTTTTTTAGTAACAGAAACTCTCATCTGCCCATTTGAACGTTGTCATGTGCCTTGGTTATACAGTTTACATGGGGAAAATGATCTGGACAAGCTGAGTCGTCACATCCAGCCAGGTTATGCTCTGAGCTGTGTTGCACTTCTGTTACAGCAAGTTATATACTGTGCACAAACTGGGATCATTAGGTATTTGACTATTCTTTTGCAACATTGGTTTGTTCTTAATATGGCACAGCTGGACTAATTTTAATACAATGCTTTATTAAGCACTCAGCTGAGGCTGGTTTCCTGGAAGAAGGGCACCTAGTACAGGTGTGGAGAGTTAAATCCAGCTTGAACACACTATTTAATTAATTGCTCTGTTATATGTTGCATATTTTTATGGTCTAATAAAGCCAAAGATCTGTCATCCTGGATGCTCTGATATTTTTTCCAGCTTTCTGAAAAACTTCTTGCTCTCCCCTGCCCCGCTGTTTTGCTCCTTACTGTTTTACTGCCAGTCCTAGCTGACTTAATAGGCAATTGGGAAATTGGGTTGCACCTCTCTGTGCAATTTTAGAGCCTGAAGTGTATTACTGTGAAGTGTAACACTGGCCAAAGCTGTGAAGATGATGCTTTGACCTGTCCATCTTTCTCTGGAAGTGAAGGTGATGGAAGAATGCGAATGTGGTTTCTTGGGGACTTTCTGTGGACCAAGCTGATCTTGGTCTCGTACAAGTGCACTACTAGGAAAGCCTGAATATAAGGAAAAAAAAAAAAAAAAGAAAATAAAATCTGTTTTCAAATAACATTTCTGCTTCTGAGGAAGGAGAAGGACCCTCAGGCAGCTAAAGCATGTACTAGAGGAGAAAAATCATAACCACAAGAGCTGAAATTCTTGGAAGCCACTGCTTTCTAGTGCTTGGGAGATGTGTTCCTTCACCAGCATTATTCCTTGTTGGGAGACATGTTCCTTCATCAGCGTTATTCCTGCTTGGGAGATGTGTTTTTCCTTGACATCTGTTTGCACAATACCCACTAAGACAGAGTCAGGATTACTCTGTGTGCCTATGGATTACCATCTTCAGTAGTTTCGCATTTCCTCAGTGGGAAAGAGGCAGGCAAGTTTCTCTGAACCTGTTAGGGCTAAGCTAATGCTTGTCCGTAAAGTTTTTCACTAGTGAAAACTATTTTCTTCAGGAGGGGCATTAGTTCTTTAGTAGGAATCTAGAATTAGATGTCTTCATTGAAATTGTATTCTCAGAGGAGGTCTGGTTGAAAATTTTCCATCAAACCCATTTTCTCCAGGGGAAATATTGATTTTTCAACAAAGTTTGGAAAAAAGCACTGACTACACAGCACTCAAAATATTTTGATTTGGCAAATGCAACTAGATATGTCACGTCTCCGTGTTTCAGAGGAGCCAGCTGCCCTGATTTTCCAAACCAAGGACTTCCAAATTTCTTGCAGTGAGGTTGCAGCCGTCACGGGTGAGGTAGAGACTCCCTAATGCAGAGTCTGGCCCGGAGAGAGCGGGATCAAGAGACATGAGACTCTACTTCTGGTGACTCGTGATGGCACCATTTCAAAATGAGCCCCTTTGGCTTCAGATTGAAATATTTTCTTTTCACCACAAAGGAAAGCTGTTCACTGAAAAGCATCCTACTTTTCAGATTATTCTTTTGCCTCAGATCCATTCGTACAAATATTGCTGGAGAAATCAGACTTGCATAAGCATGTCCTAAGGTCAGGATTTGAACCGTAGCAATGCCTGCTCCATTAACCAGTTTTGTTTAGTTTTTCTGAATGTTGGTCAGGATGATGAATGCTGACCTCTGTGTTAAGTTACAGTGGTCTTTTATGGTATAACTTTTTGTAATGCCTATAATCACCATCTCACCCTACATTTGAAAAAACAATTTCTAGGAATATTGCCCAGCTCTTCATGGTGATTTAAAGAGCCTTGAAAAAAGTTCTCTGAACCTGAGATGATTCTAAGTTTGGGAATAGTCAGATATGTGATTTCTGTCTGGGCCTGTTTAGAGTATTCAACTATGCTTTTA
The DNA here is from genome assembly GCA_013400875.1 of Anhinga rufa. Taxonomy (NCBI): domain Eukaryota; kingdom Metazoa; phylum Chordata; class Aves; order Suliformes; family Anhingidae; genus Anhinga; species Anhinga rufa. Next base: position 3,880 of record VZTV01071349.1, on the reverse strand, counting down.
ACTGTGCAAAGCCTTCCTCCTAAATAAACTATGTAGATAACTTTGTTTGTTGCACAAAAATGTGAGATAAAAAAAAAGGTAGAGGAGCCTTGAAGCGCTGCAGGAAAACCCGAGCGATGCGGTCATGTCGCGGTGGTGTCTCTGGTGGTGTCTGCTGGTATCAGTAACAAAGTGCACCTCGACTTCAGCAAGGTCGGACACTGTCTAGTCTGTTCAGTTCCCACTGGCTATGCAGATTCAGTAAATGTGAAGATGATAAGAAAAGGAAGGGAACATAAACAGCTAAACCCCATACATTTCTGTTTTGCTAAGAAGATATGAAAATATTTGGGAGCTGAGTTGTTTTGTTTAAGCTCTTAGGCTAGAGGCTCAAGCCTTGCCTGTCTGTTTTGCATGAATATATATAAATAATGGGAGAATGATAAGGTTTGCGACCTCATGCATACCCAGAAAGTACATAAAGTTCTCTATGTTGAAGCTGCAAGTTAAACTCAGAGATTGCAATATCTGCAAACCCTGGGGTCACACCACTTTGCCTCCCAGGACAGTGGAGGACTTTCAGTACCTGAAACTGCAGGACCCACAGTGCTGAGGCAGATGCGAAACGAGGAGCGGTGCTTTGCGGCTGGAAAAGCAGTCTGTCTGTCTGGTTATCCAAGCCACTCCAGACACACAGTCCCGATAGTATGCCGGACCCTGGAACAAAAGTAGGAGGGCACTGAGTTAAATTAAAAATTATGCAAGCAGCCTGATTTTACTCTAAGATAGATTGTGCCAGGCTTACTTGACAGCCTTCCCTGATAGAAACATTCAGGCTTTAGGTAAAAGATATGCAGTCAATCTAATCTGTTCTGGCTTAAATAAAGTACTGGCTACCATAATACATTGAAAATCAGGCATAATAAATATATAACAAACTTCAGTACAGAGATTAGTAGAAAAAGCTGTAAAATGGGAAAGGAATAGGATAAAGAAGAGATAGCAATGCTTCGTGCTGAAGGCGCTATTGAGTTGAAGATTTGCCGCTGGCAAAGCTGCACAGACATTGGTTTTGGAAGCAGTGTTATTTAATACTTTCATTAATGATCTTGGCACAAAAAAAAAGGGAATAGTGAAATAATGAAATTTGGTGATAACGATACAGCAAAATTAGAAGCTGTTGTCATTTTGGAGAGTATTAATATAAATATCACGTGAGCGAAACGAATGAGTTTGAGGACTGGAGCAACTGGTACAGGAAAATGCCCTGAACAAACCTGGTTGCCCACGATAAAAGGATAAAAATGTCACATCAGGTTAGATGCATGGAAAGGTTCAGTGTGGAGTGGCAATTACTTCTGTGAAGCAGAGTGGCAGCCTTGTGAATGAAATCGCTTGGTTAGCTGAGCACAGTGTGGAGGGGATCATGCCCTTTAAATTCATCAGTGTCGATGTCCAGGAGGAAGAAGAGCTGTTTAAGCTAATGGGCATTGTTGGCAAAAGAACAAATGGCTTTAAATTAGCTGTGATAAATTTCATCTGGAAACAGTGAGAAAGTGAAAAACCCATTTATATATTCTTCTGGGTCAACTTGAACTGTAAACAAGTAGAAAAGGCTTTTCTAGTGACCTTGGCTATTAAAAAATAAAGTGGGGCTCAGCTGTTCATGCAGCATGTTGTATTGTTATTGCTCTTATGGTTCCCTAAAGTAGCTCCAATAATTGCAGGAGTGGAGTCCATAGTCCCCAGTTTAAGCTGTATGTGCTCCACTAAAACCAATACCTACCTTAATTTTTATGTTTGGCTTTGGTCACTACATTTTATAAAAGTTGCGAAACATACCTTGGCTAAAGTAGGAAAAAAAAGTCTCTCTGAGGATCTCGCGTATGTTTTGCGTTGGGTTGCCCAAGGAGCTTTGGCAGCAGGGCAGTAGCAGCCTCAGCCATTGGGTTTAACTGTGTACCTTGTCGATGAGCCCTGCCTTCAAAGCTGCCTGTGAGTGCATCAGTGAGCTCTGTGGAGACCTCAGGGCAGTGAACACGGGGCCGTGTTGGCCCTTCTTGGAAGTTCAGGAGAGCATGCTGGGATTTTGTCCACGTAGGTTGAGCTGTCCCTGGCTGGACAAGGTCCCTGATTTAGCTGGACCTGCTTGGAAGCAGCAGGTTGGACCATATGACCTCCAAGGGTCCCTTCCAACCTAAATTATTCTCTGACTTTAAATATTGGATTGTTTTTTTGCAAGTGGGAACTGTACTTTTTTTCTTGTGCTGGTACCTTTTCCCGCTGAGTACAGATATGCACTGGTTTAAATACAAGTATTTGTCTATGCCAAACAAGGTGTTGTACTAAGTTTTGCAATTTAAAAAAAAAAAAAAAATCATTCTGTTGTCCTGAATAACTGTCTTTGTACAAGTGCCATGTGCATGAGTTGTTCCACGTGCTTGCTGAGGGCTCTTTGCAAATTCCAGCCTTAAGATGCTCCTTTTCTCTCTCTCATCTGCATCAAACCTGCTGACACCACAAAGATGTTCCCCAGCAGCAGCACGGTTACTGAGTGAGTGTTATTAGCAGAGACTGAGCAAAAAGTAAAAGGTGATTTTAGTTGTGACTAGGGACAAATCTTTGCAGTTAATTGCTTTGACTGTGGAGAATTATGGTCAGTAGTTTTTTCTAAAGCCAAAGGCTTGTTAGTCAGGTCCCTGTGAGTCTTCCCATAGTATTTCAGATTTTCTGATGCTGATTTTTGGTTGGTTGGTTCAAGATAAGTCCCCAAACCAGCCCAGTCAATGTTATGTGATTTATCTGGAGTCCTCCAGAAATGATCAATGGAATGCCACATGTTTTGCTTTTCAGTAGCACCTCCATAGCGTCTCAGAATTGTATTTCACGACTCAAGGACACAAGTAGATATGCGGTAGACACCAGGTGCTGTTGTGATAGGATGAATATGCTTTGCAGGAGTAAACTAGAATTGTGGCCATGATGCTTTCGCAGTTTTTTTTACTATCTCAGGCAGTACTGAGCTGTGAAACTAAGGAGATGTACTTGGAGGCTATATGTTATATACAGGTTCACAAATAGAAAGCTTGGGAAGCAAAGAAATTGCTTACATGTTAACTAGGCAGCCTGCAGTATATTTATACATTTTAAACTATCCTTCAAAATATGTTTTAACTTGGAGATTTTTATGATCATTTACCCCGAGTGATTGAAAATATCTCAGTTGACCATGGCTAAGCTACCGAGACTTCTGTAAAATTCAGCTAAATTAGGAAAAGAGACTAAAGTTCAGCTAGAGTAGCAAGTTTCTTCACTGTAGAAGTCAAAAACCCTTTATCCTAAGCTTAAATGATTACGGTTAATGCTGGCAGAGAGACAGGCACACAGTAAAATTCTGACCGTGCAGCATCAGTTTTCCACTGTCGTGCTCCCAGTGCCTTCACTGCTGCCAGACCCTGCGACACGAGACCTGCTCCGTCGGTTTGCAGCAGCCTGAGCCTGTGCCTGCCTCTGCTTGGCAGGGAGCCGGGCTTCGTGCTCCGCCTGGCTGGGGCCGGGATGCTGGCTGGGTTGTCTTATCTGCCTTTGGCCGGGCTGACCACGTCTGGTCACAGGGTGAAGAGCACAAGGCCATGGCAAGAAAGAGCAGCCTTGAGGGCTTGCAGAGAGCTGGTTGGTTGCTGTTGTCAGTTGCAACTCCAAATATGCAATGTAATGCCAGAATTCAGAGATAGTTAAAAAAAAAAACAAACACCCAAAACCAGAGAGATGAGGGAGTCTGGCTGCAGAGGTGGAGGAAAGTTAATGGCCCCATGGCTACCCTGGAAGTGTCCACAGCCACAGCATCACTGGCAGAGCACGTGCATTCGGTTCTATTTAATGTCTTCATCAACGCCACAGA
>VZTV01071345.1:8547-19501 GCA_013400875.1 Anhinga rufa | reverse complement strand
TTGCAGCCCTCCCAGCTGGCCCAGTAAATTCTCATAAAAACTGTGCTGGTTCCCTGGGATGTGCTGCACTAGAGGCGTTGCACACCCATGATGGTACCACCGGCTGCATAGGGACTGGGGTGGTGTAAGCAGGCGAGATTTCTAAAAAGGACCAGGAACAGAGATCTATACCTCCTTCTCTTCTGAAATCGGGCTCTGCGTGTGTGTGAAATAGAGTCACGGTGATAAGAGAACTGTTGATGGAAAGAGATCCACCATCCCTTGTGGGGATAGCAAGGAAAATATCCACCCCATTGCCCTCTGCACTGAGAGGGAAATCCCATCTCAGAAAACCTGCCACTACCAATAGGGACTGATGGCTCTCCTGTACTGGTTGGTGGCTCTTTGCTGAAACTAGTGTAAACATCACAGGTGCCATTGCTGAGAACAGTCGCTCCTTCTATCCTTCATCTCCCAGGGATTTGCTCCTGTCATCCCCTTGTTTTAAACTGGTGAAGAGAGTATCACAGCCGCTCTTAGTCAAAAAAGGAGGGGGTGGAGGCCCATCTGGGCCCTTGGTTTGATTTCATATTTATGAAACAGCTTAAATGTCAGCTTGAGTGAAAAATGACACCTTCCCAAGCTTCTCATATTAATGCCCGTGGCTGCCACTGGTTTCTTTAGGAAGGCAGCTTGTGGTTTTTCCTCTCGCTCTCCCCCAAAGGCTGCAGGGAAAGATGAATTGGACTGATAGATGAGACTGCAATGGCCAATAAGCTGCTTTGCTGACAGGAGAGGGAGAGGGAGATGGGGGGATGGCCCATACTGAGTGAGGAAGGAGGGAGGGAAAGAGGGAGGAAAGGAGACGGAGGAATGAAAGTGAGATGGGGGGATGGCCTATATTGTAGAGAAGTGGGAGAGTGGTATAAAATGAAGGGATAGAGAGATGGGGAGGGAGGATGGTTGACTGTGAGGAGAAAAATTAGAAATAAAATGGCATATGTTAAGGCGAGGGAGATGCGATGGGAAAAATAAAAATCACATACAAGATCAAAAAAAAACCACTGCGGAAGCATTAATTATACATTGCAATGTATATATGCAAAAAGGAATAAATAAAAATACACCCACCACCAGCAGAGGAACCTCCTCTGGGGTCTGCGCTGAGCGCTGTACTGGTTTGCTGGAAGCTGTTGATCATCGGAGAGCCTTCTTCTGCAGGTGCATTTGCATGACACACCGCTGAATCCTGAAAGACGTGCCCAAGGCAGAGCCGGGACAGCCTGTTCTGGAAGATGACAAGCCACCTGGGTGCTGCGCTGCAAGCAGGGTTAGCTAGCCAGGACCAGTCTCCCAAAAGTGCCTTTCTACATGACTGCGCACTGGTATAGATATTTGAGCTTGCTTGGATCTAACTCAGGTATCTGCACATTTCATGGTGCAGCTGCACTCTCAGGAGTCTGAAGGAGCTGGTTTTGTCCTCTTCTCCATCTGTCTGAAGGGGCTGGAATGGACGATGCCCCCACCACGACTAGGTTAGGAGGCTTCTGCCTGAAGACAGCTGGACAAGTGGGTTATATGGGCCAGCAAAAGGTGGCAGCTCCAGAAAATTAAGTGAAGAATTAGAAAAGAGCCCTGAGTTTCTTGGGAAAAGAAAACTACCTGTTATTCTCTCTGGGAGGAGTCTGATACAGGTTTGTTTTAATGACAAATGCAGAACCTGTTGGGTTGAGTCTGAACAACATTTTTAGAAATGAGGATACTGGAGCAGAGAAGTAGTGGGAAAGCAGAGGAGGGCAAACACCCTGTCTCTTGCACAGATGTGCAGTGGGCAGGAAGAGAAAGAGATTTTTTGGCCCTTCTGGGCTAGTTCTTGAGGGACATCATTTGTCCTAGATAAGAATAAAGAAAGGTGAGGGCTCACTATGAGTATGCTGGGATAAGGACAGCCTCTACTGTGTTTTATATTCCAAGGGAGCGACGCACCTGCCTTTTTCACCATGAGTCACTGACGGCAGTCTCCAAAGTTGCCTGTGGAGTCTAGTGCTCTTGGCGCTAACATCTGCTCCCTTTTCAGTTGCTGAAGGCTTTCGGTTAGTTTGTTGGTTGTTTTTTTCTAACCAAGAGATGTCTCTGAAGTCTTATTCTGTCTGGGTTCATGAGGCTCAGTACCTCTATCAGCTGTTACAGTGTTTTGAGCATTATTCTTGGCAATAGCATATCACTTACTTTTCAGCATCTCAGTCAGTTCTTGTCACTTTTTTCTCCCTGATTGAGATAGTAAAAAAGACTGCTTCCATTTCATCTTTATCCCCCATGGTCAGCTCTGTTTACAGACTTACTTCTTGCTTTTTTCCTTGGCAGAGCTTTTTCCTGTGGTCTAAAACCCCTGAGCTGCTGGGGATCTGAGTCCCTGTGTGCTCTTTTGTGACATTCCTCGGCTTTGTTTCATTTCCCTGTTTAATCATCCTCCTTCTTGCCGTGGGTCATGCTAGATTGGTTCCTGACATCGCATTTATATACCATCTGCTGACTAATAACATGCAAGGGCTTGGTTTCCACTAATAACAAGCCAGTCTAGTTTAAGACTATTTAGAGATACTGAACCTTGCTTCCCAGACACAGGCATGCAAGCCAGAGCTGAACACTTCTTGTCTCCTCTGTTCTTGTCACTCAGGCTCTACAACACCCACTTTTTAACAGCATATAGGACTTTTTCCTCCATATCCTAGATTCTTTGTTCTGCTGCTAAACTCAATTAGATCTATCTATTCCCTCCCCACTTGAAAGGCCTTATCCAAGTCCAGGAGAAGGTCTTACACCTTTATGTGGCTCAGCCCAGCTGGGGAAAGCCTGCCTCAGAGGGGGACTGCCCTTCTCTCTATTGAGTACTCCTGAGCAGACTTGTAGTGAAAAAGCCCACTTCTGTACCAAGGAATCAGATATGTCTCGGGAAAGTTCCCTGGTATTGCGGCTGCTTGGCCTGCAGTGCCCTGCTTCCATGCAACAAAGCTGCTCTTCCCTCCAGACCAAGGTGGCTGTGTGCAAGCTGCCTATGGGAAAGGATTTAGCCCATGCTAAATCACAGGTGGTGCCCAGGAGTCCTCTGGGATGCTGCTGGCTGGCCTGGGCCAAAACCATGCCGGGGACCATGCCAGCAATTTGGCAATGTGGATGGCAGAGTTCCATTTACCAGGAGTGCTCTCTGTGCCTGTTTAAGTCACTAGCCAGAAAGAAGACGATCCATTTGCTTCACAGCACCCTGAGGTTTAATACCAGTTTACACCTCAGTCCTGGCACTAAAACATTATACCAAGCTGCAAACTTCTACTCACGATCAGGATTTCAAAAACTGACCCAGACGAGGGTAGGAAGTCGTTCCCAGGAGCTATGTCTTGCCTCCTTCTTCATCCTGGTGTACCGGTGACCTCAGCAGCTTTCTTGGGAAAGCAGTTGGTTGAGACAATGAAAATTAGATTGGGTGGGGTGTTGGAAAAGGAGTCAAAGCAGAGAATCACATCTAATTTTATTTTCTCAGAAAATCCTCTCTTGTGACTGCAGGGAAGAGTGGGATCCTCTGCTTGGAGACAGCATCATGTTGGCTACTAGCCGGCTCAGCATGCCGGAAGGACACACTGTGCAGGGGGGTGGCTGCCTAATCCCGTGACGCTGGCTAACCGGCAGCGAGGCTGCACGTGGTCCATCTCCAAATGCAGCTCTGAGGCACCAGCCTTCTTGCACGGATGCTGGCCAGGGAGTGGCAGGAGGTTTTGGCTCAAGTTTTGCCTTTCCCCTTGGCCTCCCTCTCCTCCATACCCCTGCTGCAGACCTGCAATTACTCACTGTTCCTGCACAGCACGTGCCTGGCTCCCCACGGGACCAGGGAATTAGAGGCGCTAAGTGCTGGAAGGAAGAGAAGCGCCAGGGCTGCAGCCAGGGAGTGAGCAAGGAGCTAATTCTGGGGATGAGCGCTCCTGGGCCCCTGCTCTCCTAGCAAATCCTTGCCGGTAGCCTCTGCTGCGAGCATCCGGGGAAGCCGGCAGGCTCCTGCTGTCTCCAGGTGGAGCTTTTACTCTAGCTCCCGCAAGGCGCTGGCTGAGCTCAACGAAGGACACAGCAATGCACAATGTGAAATTACTTCAGTGCTTGAGCACACATGAGCCCTAAACAAACCCCAGCCTAATGCTCAATCCCCATCGCTCAAATCCTAATTAAACATCCACCAGTAATTCTTCTGTTAACCCTCTCCAGTCAGGGCTGAGTCAGGATCTTTTGAACTGGACCCTTGGGCTCTTTAGGTTTCTGCTCCGGATCCCCTACCTACAGGATTTAATTAAAGTGACCCAGTTTAAGGCTGGGAAGGCAACAAAGAGTAACCCTCTGGTCCTTCTCACATCGTCCCTTCTAATAACATTGGACAGCACTGGCAATATTGCTCTGCATTTTAGGGAGGTGGGGAGAGGCACTATAAGATCCGCAGGTGAACCTTTTCCCCTCATCTTTTGCATACTGCTCTTTCATTTGAAAAAAAAAAAAATTATCTATGGCTTCTTACTCTTGGGGTAAGTTGACACTGGCATGGGAACTTACAGGGAAGACTGAGCCAGCACCTGCTGTCTAAAAATTGGTTTACAGGTGGGGACACCCCCAGGGTATCAGCTGCCTCCTGTTTTCTCTACGTAAGTGAAGGAACACGGGTGCCTTGTGATGAGAAACAGGTCAGGTATTTTTGTTACAATAGCCTTCTGTCAGAAATGAGCTTTCATGTGTTTCCTGGAAATTAGGATGTCATCACTGATGTTTTTATTTGGTTGACTGGGGAAAGGGAAATGGATAAAAGTGCAAATGAAACAGAACCAGGATGGAGGATAGAGTTTAGATGATGTTTAAATGGTACACATAATTGTTTTCCTTTTCTAAAATTACTCAGTCATTGAGAAATACACCTTCCTTAATAAAAATTATAAAAATGAAATATAGCTATAATTTCAGTATAACTAGTGCTCTTATTGACCCAGAACATTATGTCTGCATTCTTCTGCTCTACTTAAAAACAGGTTAACCAGTTTATGTTTTTACCCAACACCAGCCAACCTCTTCTTGGTGGGCCTTCTTTTGTGGTTCATTTCCCCATCTCTTTCTGTGGCACTTGGCTCTGGAACTGTTTGTTGTAGGAAGTCATTCCCCTGCTGTAGAGAACAGACCATGTTTAAATATGTGTTTGTTAGGACATTTGCACCAGCTAGAGATGACATACGAATTAACCAGGATGTTATACTAAAGCCTGGGCTGAATTAGCCCTTTGCAAGTGCAGGGAAGAGAAGAATGCAGTCATGTTGGGAAAGGAGCAAAGAAACAGCCTGTCATTTTGTGACCTGTAGAAAGGACCTAGGAGCACCTCTGATGGGGAGATTTGGTAGACTTTTGGGATCACTGTCAGCCCTGGCTACAGGTCTAGCTTGGATCCAGCTTTGCAAGCCCCTCTGCGTGCTCGGTAGGTTGAGAGTCTCTCCTCTCCCAGCCTCTACACTGCTTCCTTGCACACAGGGATGGGGCTGCAGGGGTGTGTAATTTCATTTGACTTGCTCTAGTATTAATATCTCCATGTGCAGCAGTCATTGCAGTGAGAATAAACTGTTATTTTTTATTTTAAATGGTTAATATTCATCAAATGTTTATGAAAATACTTAACCCATAATGATGACAAACACAGTACCTAATAAAGATGGAACTGAAGATCCTCTTTGTGAATATGTAATCAGAAGAGTAAAGAAAATTACATTAAAAAGACTTCATTATGCCATTAAATGTGTGAAATGACTTTTTCTTCTCCATTTTAATTTTAGCGTATTTCTTTTTTTTTTTTTAAATATCTCTGACACTTTCATGAGACGGGTACATAAAGAGGCACTGGCTGCTGTAACAAGAAGAACTCTGACTGGCAGCATCCATCATTCTCATCCAAATTTTAATTTCATTTATCATTAAGAAAAATCAACATAATTTCTGCCAATGATTGTCTTTTTTTTTCTTCTTTATTTTCCTTAGGGAGAGAGAGATCCTTATTACTGCTCTGAAAGCAACACGTTGTTTCAAAACCCTCTGTAGGGCTGCAGGCCCAGAGTCATTCCCCCCAAAGCAGTGGCTTACTGCTGCGCAAGGAGGTGTGCGCCTATTTTTGTCTGACACCCTGGGGCTTGTAACTGATACCTCTGGAACTAATAGGGTGACTCTCTGCCGTTTGAAACAAAAAAGCAAGGGCTTTTGATAGAATCTTTTTGGGCTGTGTACTGATAGCTCCAGGTCAGACCATAGGTGCCATGTGTTTCATCACCTAGGAAGCTGCCCAAAACTTCACAGTCCCAGACCAGTCCTAAATGATGTCCAAGCTCCCATTTTTGTTGAATTGCATTATGATGGTAAATCCCTACAGCTAGAAAGAGGGAACGTAGTTACCTAGCTAGGGGCTAGGCATAGTTACACAGTTAGGGGCTGTGTAACCCTGGTGACAAAAAATGGTTCATGAGAAAGCACAAAGCTAGGTGCACCCAACAGCCTGGAAGCCTCTGCAGCCTGGACTGCCCAGACCCACTGATCAGCTGGGGAGAAGGGCTGCATGGTTCCATTTTAAAGGGCAGCACAGCACGTGTGCTCCAGGGCAGGCTCGTGAAACAATCAGTTATGGCTTTCTTTTAAGAAGCAGGCAAAAGAAAAAAAGAAAGTATTTCTTTTAGTTGCATGTTAATTGCAGTGTTAATTTAAAAATTAATGTTAGCTTTTGGCAAGAAACTCCAGCAGCTCTGTATGTAACATGCACCTTTATTGCAACAGTGCTTCAAAACAGAACATTCTCTTCTATTTTGGCTCTTCTATCATACTCATCTCCATGGCAGCCAAGTAACATGCACCTCTGCTGCATCACCCAAGTCATGTCCCGTATGTCGATGCCTAGGGAGTAGGCATGTCTGTTCTTACCAGGACTATTTCTGAGAAGTATTACAACTGACTTTGGACCTCTTCCCCTTTGCAGAAGAAATGTCTCTTTGGTAAGCTAAGCTTACCAAATACCAAATCTGAGGGCTCCCAATTTGTGAAAGATTTGAAGACCACTGCAATTTTTGTCAGCTGTGCATTTTCAGGATCGTGGCCTCAGTTGTGTGGGGACACTGTGTCCTTTCACAGCATTGTCTTGCTAGCTCTCCCTCCAAAGCTCAGGAGGGACTTTGATGGGAGGCAAGTCAAGTGCAGGTATTCTTTGGATAAACAGCTTGTGAAGAAGGCTTGAAGAATTATGAGGGGGAGGAGGGTCCACAAACCAAACCTCTAATGAAGAGACTTCCCAATCAAAATGTGATCAAAGAGGCTGCTGCCTTCTCTCAGCCTACTCCTTTCCATCTGAAACAGCTGACAAATGGTTATGTTGTGTTTGCAATTACAGTTCTCTGAAAGTGATAAATTATTGCGATTATTCCTAAATACAGGACTTCTACGTGTATAATTAATACATAGAACAGAATATCTGATAAGTGGTAGGCCACGTTCCAGTTCCATTTACACCATAATAGATCTGGAGTAGCTCCAGCTGTCCCTGTTCATGGAAAGCTGCTGTTAAATTGGGCCTGCACACTTCGAGTACCTTGCAGAAGTCTTCCCTGTCAGAGCAACAGAGAACATAGTGCAGCTTATACGTTTTAGTTCCCACATCTAAAAATCTCAGTTCTAAGGTCTCTCTTTCCCAATGATCTGCTGAGAACCTTCTGCAGCAGTAAGAGGGAACTTGTCTCTTACATACTGCACTGACATGTCCAATAGCAAGTCCTAACCTACTAGCTTCAGGCTCTGAGCGCAGTCTAGCCCTAGTCACCTTATTGAAGGTGAAAAACATGGGTGTGGAACACGTGCTGAATTGCGTGTTGATTGTGCCAAAGGACAAGACACACAGCCTCCGTCACGAAAACCTGACTTCTCCCCTTTTGTTTCTTGGTGGTGAGGGAAAGCCAGTCCTACATTTCTTCTAGCCGAGTCCTTCCCTAGGGGACAAGTACTGTGTTCAGAACTCAAAGTCTGTGATGTAAGGCTGGCACTAACAGCAAAAAATGCTCTAAACACAGAGCCAGCATAAGAATAGGAAAAGGAAATTGTACAGTAATATAGTCTCCTGACACGGTTACCCATTAATGCCAGCTTTAAAGGTTAATGCAATTTAACTCGCTCTCGGCTATTACTCTGAAATAACATACCAAAGCCTCCTCTATAAGCAGATAACAGATAAGGATGCTTTATGATAAACACCCACAATAAAACTGCAGAACTTTACAGTGTTATGCTTGCAGGAGTGGCAGATTTGCCTTTATTTGTGCATGTGTGTGTATGGAGGAAAGCAGAGAGGAGAGGAGAGAGCTGGAAGAAGAATTCTTGGCTCTTAGACTTTCAGATAGCTTGATAAATCTGTCTTGTGTGTGTTGCTTCTTGCCAATACAATGGAAATGAATTGACATATCGTGTGTCTGCTGCAAGTTGAGTTTTCTTCTGCATTAGCAGAAACAAAGGTGCTGCTACACAAACCACCCATCAGAAAATTTGTTGAGCTTTATTTATTTATTTATCTTTTGACAAGGCAAATCCCATCAGCTTTACTGCATAACAGCAAATGTAGAGCTTTCTTTCCCCTCCATTTTCTGTTTTAAAGGTCTGCAAAATGATTCAGTGTTGAAGGTTTTCTTCAAAATAATAACTAAAAAAAGGCATAATCACATTTCACTATGGAAAGTGTGGGGTGACTTAGACTTTGTCTCCTTGTGGAATACACAGAAGATATGTAAGCATACACTGCCTGGGGATTATTGTAACTTCTCACTAATATTCCTAAAGCACTTTGACATCTTCCATTATATTCTTTCACAGGTTAAAGGATAATATTTGCCTGTCTATGGGACAGTGAAATGATTTTATTAAAAAATATTAGCCTTGAAATTTTAGGGCTCAAGAAAGACATTGTAGGTTTTGTGTGTCGGACACACACACACACACACGCACACACACGCAAGACACACCTGCACACAAAAGCACACACAAGCATGCAGGGAGTGTTAATTCTTAAATTGCTAGGCAAAAAGCACTGCACCTTGGGGAGGCAATCTGCGAGCTCTGCTGCAAAGGGCCTGTTAAGGACTCACGAGGCAGATCCACTCACACTGCCTTCTTTGCACTCAGAGTCTCCCCCACTCACCAGCGTGACACTGTCAGCCCTGCTTTTGCCAAAACGCTGACATTAGCAAGCAGTGTCACAGACTTGCCATGAAGCTGAGAGGTCGTGCAAAGCTAGCGCAGTGTGATTTTGTACAGATGTGCCTTGCCTCATCTTTCTGACTTTCCATTATTCCTTTGAATTACCTTTTCTACAAAGCTGATTATGTCTTTACGTTTGCAGGGCAGTCAGGGTTTTTTCTCCCTCCAGAATTGTCTGTTGTTCCTCAGGATGCTTTCCTTTTTCTGTTCATCATCTCCTTTTTCTGCTTCACATTTTCTTTGCCATTTTGCTCGAGTATGACATTGCCTTGAAAAGGATTAATGCAATTCTGGGATGTATCAGGCAAGGGTATTTTCAGAAAAGGAAGTATTTTAGTAGTACACTGATATGAGGGACTGAGGAGGCCTCCCTTAAAATATTGTGGCCAATTTAGGTCACTTCTGATCAAAAAAGGGAAAGTGACGTATAGTAGAGTTGTGAGAATGATTAGGAGAAGTGGCAGACCTTTAAAAAGTGTGTGTGGGAGGCTCGGTTAAGCTAGCAAAAGCAAGATGAGAAGGAGTACAGTTTTTCTTCATAAATATACTTTTTGTAAATACCAGGATGGAGAATTGTTTCAGCTGAAGAAAAAAGCAGTGCTAAAAGATCAGATGAGTATAAATTAGCTTGGAAATCAGGATAAGGTTTCTAAACTTCAAAGGAATGAAGTTCTGGCCTTCTATACAGGATAACAAGGGCAAGGAACTTAAATAATTAAAAAGTAGAGCTTGCTGAGTTCATAGAAGGAATTACACTGCATTTATATTTTAATTAATTAATTTCATGCTTCAGAGCTCCCACTGACCACTACTGGGGTAGAGAAGGAAGTCCCTTCATTTCCTAGTTCTTTATTCTCTTGGATGTGTATGTAAGGGTGGGAGGAATGAGGAGTGGGAAGAGGGCAAATTGATCTTCCTTTGAAGCATTAAATTACCCAAACAAGAAGTTGGCCAAGGCTAAAGACAGGATAGTAGGTGGGTTATGCTGGTGCTCCTAGTGGTATTGCCTGACTGATGTGTCTTGAATTAAAAGCATTGATTGGATGTAGGGTCAGGAAAGAATTTTCTTCTGGACTGAAGAGCAAGGATTGTTTGGAGTGATAGCTCATCTGGTCTTCCTCTATAGCCATGTGGAGCACGATCCACTCTCAAGAAATACCTTAGTGTGCCCACCTGCATGCAGTTTTATGACTCTAAGATCTTCCCAAGGCCCTTCATCCATCCCATTTTCTTGATTGGACATGTTATAGTCACTGCAGCATTGGCTTTTTTTCATTGTGTTGTAAGGTTGTGCTGTTTTCTGACTTAGAATTGGAATAGGGATTGAAGCAGATGTTATGGATGTTTCTCAACTTAATGTCTATTCCATTGTTGTTTGTAGTATTTGGAGGCTGGAACTGATAACCTATATGGCTGCCTTCTGTTCTATGTCTGTTTGGTGAATATTTTCTCTCCTCTTTATTTTTGCCACTACCTTTAAATTATTTGGATTATTTCCCTCTGCTTTTAATCTTCCTCCCCTTTCTTTTTTCCTGCTCTGTTGACCTTCCTCTTGATTTCTTCACCCATTCTCTGCAGGTTAATCTTGTCTTGTCCTACTGTTCCTACTTCTCTACTTCTGCCTGTCAGCCCCTTTCGCAAGTCTGGTGGTTCGACCCTGGTTGGATGTCCGGTGCACACCAAAGCC
>VZTV01071339.1:2869-18533 GCA_013400875.1 Anhinga rufa | reverse complement strand
GTACCACACATTTACCTTTGTGATGTAGGGGATATAGAAGGGAAGAGCAGATGATAGTATCGTACAATTTCCCAGTGGGCAGACTGTTTTATTCATGCTTTAGTTTCTGCTTCCTGGACTTGTAGGTGTGAGATTAGCCTGGGAGTCTTACTGTAGTATTAGTTTTGGCCTGAACTTTACATCATATGAAAGAAAGTGAGATTTAGTTACTGGAAGCAATGAACAAATCACGTTTACCTTGTTCTGTTGTTGACCTCATGAGCAACCTAGGGTAGGTCATTTTATCTACCTTACTCCTTGTTTATGATCTCCTTTCCTTTTGCAACACAAATAATTAATAGCTGCACTATACCTACACTGTAAAGTCTGGAATAATGCTGCATAGCTCTACTTTTGCTCAAGAAGCTTAATGCTGGAGTATTAAGGATTTGGGAGATGAACAATTTCCTCAGGAAAATAATTATATATCATGGTATGTATTGTTCAACCCAATGTCATAATAATTATTTAGGCATTGGCATTAACTTTACCAGGTTTTTCTTCCCTCTGGTATTAAGAATGGAAAGCATTTTGACTAATAGGTATCACAGAGAAAGATAATCTCTGAAATATTAATGGGCACCTTGATTTTCTGATTTTCTATCTTTGCTGAGTGCCTTAATCATTGTGGGGTGATACCATCTATTCAAAAACTGGCTTCAAATCTAGAATGACAATGGCATTTTCCAACTAAGGAAGTAATACCCAGCTGCTCTAAGCACCGTACTTCATATTTAGACTGGGGGTGCACAGCTATAAGAAAAGCAAAATAGAACATGGAATATATGCCCATCTGAAGGCAAATCAGGTGAGAGGCACTCTTTCCCAAATTTTAGGGCACATGATAAGAAACTGTCTGTATCCTGAAGAAAGACTGTAATATTGGGATAAGGCTGTATTCCAGGACTGAAGAAGAGATTAAAGAAAGCCCAGTGCCATAGACTTCTGTGAAACTCTAGCCTGAGTAGCATGCATTCATAACCCATGGTAACAGATCACTGACTGTGATCTGAAAAGAACAGACTGATGTTTCAGAGAGGATTTCTTACCAGTGTTATCATCTCCTGACTTCTGGGGAAACAGGATCTGTTTGCTAAGCAGGTCATGTATTTAAGAGATGGTTTCTTCTGTAGTCATGAAACATCTGCCTAAGCACATATGTCCCTTAGCCAGAGGCTAGAGGAGGGTTTACAGTTCCAGTTGTGAGCATAAATATAGCTCTAAATAGCATCTGGACCATGAAACCAAATTTAAAATAACTGAATTGCAGGCATTTAGGGGGAAGGCAGCTTGACTAATGCTCAATAATCACCAATTTCGGATGAAACTCATAAGGAAAAACAAGACGAGAGAGAGAGATTATGGAGTAATTCTGAATTTCAAAATAATTGTCAAGAGCATAGAATCTGGCAAGCTAATTCTGTCAGTGACTGAAATCAAAGCAGAATTAAAATTTGCTTATAAAATGTGAATTCCTATATCTAGCTTCATCCTCTTCCCACATCAATGTAACTTTCTGTCCTCAAGCTACTGTCTTCTGGAGAGAACACAGCAATGAAAGAAAACTTCAGAAAAAGGCTTCTCTCTTTTTCCTAAAATCACAAACCCTGGTTTTCCAAAAAAAGAAGACAAAAGTGATAGCTTTAGGACAAAGGTAGGCGAGATCAAATAAAACCAATTTGATATGTGATTAAAAAAAAAAAAAACAAAACATAAGTCATAATGAGAATATTCGACTTCTTTCCCAGAAGAATGGTAAATGGATTTAATGGAAAATATTTTTCTTTTTTTACCTTTGTATGTGGATATGTGTGTATGTGTGTTACAGAAAAGCAGCAGCACCCATATATCACGGTGATGGAAGCATCTGAACAGATAAATATAAGAAAACTCCCAGTATGTGAAAGCTTGTCCCCAGTAAAACCAGAGAAAAACTCCAATTAACTGCAAAGGAAGGGAGGAGAAAGATTTCACCTCAAATAATTTTTTAAGGACAAGAACTTTGAATAGTGCCATTAAAAGAAAGATATCCTACACCCTATCCACAGCTTAATCATCTCCTTACACAAAGACAGACTTTTCTTAAAAATCTAACTGGAGATGTAAGATATCCTTAAGGAACTTCCTAATGCTGAGATGCTTATGTTTAAGCATGAGTAGTTTTACTAAAGTTGTTGGTACTAATCATCCGCTTTAGATTTAACATGTGCTTTAGTTCTGTGCACACTTGTGTCATAAATTGCAGTGCTGCAAGGCACAAGCACACCTATTACTCCCTAAGTTTAACAAGGACCGTCCCCTATGAGCCCATTATTACTTTACTGTTGAGGAACATGAAGCTCAATAGAAAATCTGCTACTAGACACAGTCAACTAGATAAACCTCTAGCATCCTACATTGCAGAATTTTCTACAGCCTTAAAATATTGTGTAAAAAAAGCTTTGTTTAAACTAGGTGAGAGGCAATGAAATCCCAAAGATTTTACATGAGGTTAAAAAACTTAGAACTCATTGCTCTGAAGGACCACAAATAAGATTGCCTTTGGGCAGCTCTGCCTAAATTGTGGGCTATATCCTCTTCCAGCTACAAGCCCCTGTGCTGAATGTGAAGTAAATAAAATGTGTATTAACATACCAATGTGCCACTCTGGTATTTTCTCTGAACATTTGGGAAACCTGTAGAGGACTTTCTAAAATCTCATTATATTAAAGAAAAAGTGATTTTAGTTGCAAGATGTGAATCATATGGATGAGTGAACATCAGCAAACAAGCTTATTTTAAACTGATACCTTGGAAAACCTATTTCTAAAAACAATTAGTGATGAATTACTTTTAGTACTCGGGAAGGTCATTAAACTGTGTTCCCTACATTAGCAAGTGCAAAGAAAATTTACAGCTCAAAGATGGGCATGGAAATTTATGAAGTTTTTTCCAGCCAAGGAAACAAACTGGGCAATGCGAATCATCAGGCATTCCTGCATTCTGTGCATACAGCGAGGAAGTTCAAAGGGGCCAAAAGGTACATAAAACAGCAAAGCCTTTCAAATCCTCCATCAGCTCTAAAGCATCACGTTCATCTTGAAAATATTTCAGGATTCCAAATTGACCAAAAATTGAGGTCAATATTTTTTGTGCCACTCTAGCAGTTCAAAGACTTATCCATTTGCACTCCTTGTAAATGCAGCTCTGTCAAACTCTTGCGTCACCATCTTGCCACTGCTAAGCCAGAGAGGAGAAAAATGGGGAGCCCAAGAAATAAGTATAATAGATCTACTGTCAAAATTCTATTTGAGGCAATCAATCTGTAAAATGACCTAGGACAGGTTCCTAGGGAACCTCAGCATGTTGTGTCTGCTGGGCTTGGATACTAATATACAATTTACAGAATTCAAAATTGAAGCAAAGAGCTAGTTGGATTTTTTTTTTAATCATGTTCAAATTAGCGCCTACATTGTGATTGTCTGAAGGAAGCTATATTCTCTGGACACAAGATCTGTCAGATGCAGAAGCAACAACTTCACTAAGGTGGGCTGTGAATTAACAATGTGGATTAAAATATTAAAAGACTATCTCAAGTAAAGAGGACCCAAGTTATTGTTAAAATAGGGGTCCAGAGCACAGCTTGAGTTCTGGACTCAAGCTTCAGTTTTGTCTTCCCTCAGACTCCATCTGTGATTTCATTATCAATGTGAAGAGGTACAGGAACTTCATTTCCTCATGGATCATACCAAGGCAATGATACCCTTTAGCAGACTCTATCTGTTTAGATTGACACTATAAATCATGTCCCCAATGAAACTAGCTCATCGTTTAATCTTCATAAGATGCTACCAAAATACAAATAATGCAGGCTGCCCTGGGAGACCTGTCTCACCCTGGTGATGTAGAGAAAGGTGGAAGAAATTTACCTGAAGAACCTAGTACTTTGGTGTCCTTGCACCACTACAGATAGCAGAAGACAGACTTATCTGAAATACAGAAAAAAGCACAAAAACTAAACCAGAAGCTCTGCCCAGCCAAAGTTTTCATGACTGTGTCCTGCATTTCAGTTTCTGATGGAGAGAAGAAAAATTAAGCTATTTTTCCTATAAAATAAGCAATGCAGATGTTCTCCTGATAATCTTGATGTTCAAGTAAAAAAAATGGATTAATAAACCTGTGATTACTGCAAACAGTCCTCTATTTTTTCTGCTTGGTGACAGGCAAATACAACTCCATATAAAATCCAGAAGACTTAACATCTCATTTCAATAGGATTTGGTTTCACTAATCACTGAGTTCATTTTAAGAGTAATCGGTTATTTGAAAGAAATTTAGGCAAAGAGGAGAGGCAAAAATAGAAGATAAGGTAGTTAGTTACAAGGCCAGATATCTATCTAAAGTCACGTTTCCTCCTAGTCAAATAGATTATAATGTCAAAGGATTTTCTCATCTGACCGTACATCAGAGCAGTGTCTGTAAAAAAGTTCTCATTACTTTAAATGTTTGACCTAAATTGGCAAAGAGAGAGAAGTAAATTTTTTTCAAAGCTCCTCAGTGTATGTAAAGAACTTGGTGTCTAATTCTGTTTGTACCTTGACACTCGCTCTTAAAGAGCCAAATTGGACAGTTTTTCCTTAGGTAAAACACCCATATAAATCAGTGTATGGGAGGCACAGGGACAGGAGAAGGAATGAAATTGAGATCCTTTGGGCTACAGAATATATGAATTCCTTTTAATGAGATTTTGATTACAAGCAGTAGTGCCTTGGAGCAAAAACTACAGCAATAATCTCTAATGTATTATTTTGGAGGAGAAATTTAAACATTATAATGTTAATCCAATGAATGTCCATTTAGGCTAGCTAATGATGAAACACTGTATATTACATAGCGCTAACCAACTAATATGAGGAAAGATATCTTTGATGGGATTATGTAAAAAGAGATCAGTTTCATCAAGAATGCAGTTACTCACTTGGAAACCTTCCCATTTACTGAGTCTCAGGAATCATGGAGGATCAAAACCAGATATAATGAGATCATTTCCCCAAGTAAAAATGCAATATGTGATTAGCCATTATTGACTATTATACGAAATGAAAAGGAGTTCAATCCCACATCCATATCCTCTCACATGGTGAAGTCTGGCTATAGAAAGAGGCCTATAAACATAATTTTTTTGATTGGGGGATCCAAGTTCTTTTATAATGAAGACATATTTTAAAGGGAAGATGGTGGTATTACACATTAGTGATAGATTTTTCTGAGAGGAATGCAAATCTTCCAAAACAAACCACAAAATGGGGGAATTCACGCTACAGTGCTTCAGTAACAGTTCAAAATTCACAAGAAGTTTATCAACCTTTTGCATAAGTTGGAATATAAAAAAGCCTGAGCTGCCTTTCATAGACTCTTATGTTGCATTTTCCATTTAGTTCCAGTTGAAAGCTGGTGATTTGACATGTTCTGGTCTGAATGTGTTTACGGGAACAGAATCAAAATCAACACCACAATCCTGGGTTGTGAAGTTGTATGATGAAAAATCTTGAAGAGACTGAAGGAGTGCTCACCTGTACGTACAAAGCTCTTTGTGGTTTTTGCCTGACCTGAAGCTCCAAACTCAAATCTTTTTCTAAGAGGTCCTGATACAAATCTCAAAGCTATAGTCAAAACATCCAATGCTATCAGCATCCTCAAATATGGAAAGCCTCGGTACTCCTGAAATCTAATTATTTTGATCATTTGGCTGTTTCTTTATCCTGTTTCCCCTCAGCAGTAGGACCAGTAGCAAGTGCTATTTCCTCCTATGCATCCCAGCAGAGTATGAGTTATGAGACTATTTTTCTCATGCCTTTGCCATCCAGAAAAGAGGATAAAGAATCCAAGGATCTGGACTGGCTCATGCAAGGAGGCAGTCTGCAGTAAGAAAGGCAGGTTAGCATTTCTTTTTTTACAACCATCTCAAGCTGAGTTAAGTGAATGGAGGAGAAAACTGCACATCTGCCACAACCGAGTAGAATGAGTTGCCGTCTGTCATGCCTGCAGAGCTAAGAAATCTGAGTGAAAAAAGCAATCCCCGGACAAAAGCTGGAACAAGACAAGGTGTGCCTGGGAATCCTCGGTGGGTGTATGATAGCCTGATCTTCTCTGCTTTTTCATGTATAGTGTTCCCCCTACACAGGAAAAGGAATGCCTTCCCCATGGTGGCTAAAGCAATTGCTCCACAGGCTAGTGACTTTAGAAAAATATTTGATGTTTGTCTGATTTACTTTAATAGGCTTTAACTGTTGGAAATGAGGGAAGCTAACATGGGCCTGTCAGAATACTCAGTGGAATACCAGTGAGCTCTTCGTGTTCCTTGGTGGAAACCCAGCAGTGTAGAAACTGTCGATGCTGCAGACCTGCTGTTTGAAACTCACTGCTCTGCTTGTTTACTGCATCACATAAGGCATTGCCAAGGCTAAGATATGGAGCCTGAGTTTCATATAAGACTCCATCTGCATTCTACAGCCCAAAATCTAGAGCAAACATATTCTGACATGGCTGAATGAAAATGAGTATCGCTTCTGTATTAAGATGCACTCAGAGATGTGCTAAAAAACACTCCTGTGCCTCTGGAGAAAAAAAAAAAAAAAGAAGGAGGAAAAAAAAGCTTTTATTATATAGACAGTGGATGCAGTGGGAACATGACGAACACTGTGCTGAGCAGAAGATGCTGGAGGACAGCACAGGAGGCAGCCGGCCACCAGCCAGCACAGCCTGACCGTGTTGACGTAACCTTCACACAGCCCTCCCAGGCACATGGTGCCTCCACGCAGGAAAACGCGGCTTCAGCTCTGCAGCAGAGCCGAGATATTACACCCTAGACACTAGCTGGGATCCTTCAAACACCTGCTGGTTTGGTATATGAGGCAAACACACGGAATCTTCAAAACCAGGCTTGCTGATGGAAAGCACAACATACACGAGCCTTTTACGTGAAACAAAAATCTTCCACTTTATGGAACTTCCTGGTCACTGGGCTATAAAAAGAGGAAGTTCCCTTTCCTAGAAGTAGCTTAAAGAATTACTGAGTGCTAAATATGTCCTGTGCAAAAAGGCTCCCCATAAAAGCTCGGGCCGTCGGGCAGCGCCACCCGGTCACACCTGCCTGCCCCGCTGGTTGCTGAGGGAGGGGCAGTGAGCGGCGGGAGAGCCCTGAGTGCACCAATCAGAGAACTCCTCAGCCCCCAGCCTGAGCTGGACTGGCTGAGCCTGGCTGAGGAGGGTGAGGGAGGCCACAAAATGGCGGCGGGGAAGGGCTGGGGCTTGCTGCCTACCTGAGGAACCGCAGCTCTTCGAGGGCCTTTTGACTTGGCCGGCCCAGTGCCCAGGACTGGGGCGAGGATGACTGTGCATGTGTATTTTTCTGTCCTTTGATTAAGGCGTGCAATGGTTTAATACCCCTTGGGTGCTGGCACTGCAGTTCCTGAGGGCTTTGGGCTCCCACTGAGCTGCCATTTGCCATAGGGGCTGGAGCCAAGGACAAGGTTTGTGGCTGACAATGGGGTGCTGCCTTTGGAGTGGGGTCTCTGTGGCCCCACAGTGCTGAATGCCAGTTGCAGTAGGAGAGGACCCAGTGACTCCTGATGGTCTTCTGGGCTTTGGTGGCTTGTGCAGCATATTGGGCAGAGTTTGATGGAGAACCCTACGTTGAAATAGTGTAAAGAAATGCTGGCGAGAGTGTCCACTACATTGATTTGTCAGGGTCTCTGCTTTCCACTAAGAGGCATGTCTTCCTGTGGATGCATACTTTTGTTTGTGAATATGATGACTATTTTTATTGCAAGTTGTCTGGATGTTGCTGTTAATTCCATAGAAAGTACTTTAAATCACTTCTTGTGAGCTCCCTTAGCCTATTTGCTGCTAATCTTCTAGCATAGGCAGTTGGTTTTAGTTGGAGAACCCTTAAATGCTAGGGGTCACACCTGCCAAAAATCAAAGGCAATGCTAATAACCAGCCAGGTGTAGAGATTGGGAGAGCTGCAGAAATTAGGGGTATAATTGAATCCAGGTGTTTCATTGCCAGGTAGTTTCCTGTTAATGTTCAAGGGCCTGAGTGAGCCTACAGACTGAAAATGTCTGGACATGACATGGGAAGTACTAAATAAGCATGTGGTTCAGGATGTTGGATTCTGGGGTGTGAGACTGGGGGCTGCATCCTGAATGGGACTACCTGCCTCTTTCTCTCTTTGTGGTCTGGGCTTTCATGAGCTCTGAAGGTGCACCCGTTGAGAAATTGTACTTGGGCACGTTTACTGGCAATGTCAGCTGATGTTTTTATGATATAATTAAATAGCAATTACTTTCCTTCCTTCCTTCCTCCTCTGTCTTCCTACAGAGTTGCAAAAAGAGCATGTTGAGATCTATTCTTGGTGAAACTGTGCAATTGCGCTTCTTTTTTTAATTATTATTTTAGCAGACACTTTCTGTGCATAAATCCAAAATAAGGAACCTGACAGCATATATTTGAGGCACCCAAAATCTGATGTTAGTTTTCCTGGGTCAGTAACAGTGCATTAGTAATTACTGAAATAGGCATTTTTTGATTTTTTTAAAATATTCTGTATCATTTTACAAAAATAAGAGCTAATAACTATTCATTGGATATTAATATATATTAGACTACTGCCTTTTGAATTTTGCTCTTGCTGTAAAATGAGTTTATTTGAGTTAACTTCATGCCCAGTCATGATTGTCTTCAAAGTTCCCGGATAGTTTGTGTCATTAGATTACAAAGTTAAGGTAATTCGTGATGGTCAGACTGACTGGCTTGTCTTCCACTTTCCTCACACAAGTATTTCCATAGATTCATTTGTGTGTCTGTGATCTTATCCATATAACTCTAATTTTACTGTAATTTATTCCTGTAAATCACCTGTATCATTATTAGAGACAAGGAAACTTAAGAATACTTGTCTTGGCACTATGACAAGTATGGAGTTTTCTATACTGGTTGTGGCTGTATGTCTGAGATAAAATATAAAACTGGATTGTGTAACATATGAAGAGAAACTAAGCTCATTTAATATCAAATAATTGAAAACAAATCCAACTGTCTTTTCCAAGAGTTAAATTCAGGCTTAGTCTTAACTGCTCTTAACTCCCCTGGAGGCAAGATGGTTTATGCCAGCTGTTGGTGTGTGGTGTGGAGGCTTACCTTTTCATGCAAAATTCCCTCATCTTTCATTTACATTATGCAGTTCTTTAACTGATTAACCCTTGTCCAAAAAAAAAAATACTTACATAGTTATCCTCAAGGAAATGGCTGTCTTGAAATGTAAAGCGTGACCAAGCTGTGCCTCAGCAATGTTTTTTTCCTGCACTGCAAAGTAACATCAGTTTAAAGTGCAAGGCATCTGTCCTTAAAAGTTTACCAGAATAGGCTCCACATAAAATGCTTCCAAATGATTCACCCTTAGTAATTTATCAAATATAGTATTTCTTTCTCCTGCATGCTGCTTACATTGAAGACTGTGACACTGGCTTTATTTAGTACCTTCTCTGTCTTTCAAATGAGATGTAAAATGAAAGAAACAGACACGATATCTTTAGTGTCTTTTAAAGACTGAACAAAACCACATTTTTGGAAGGGGTCATCTCCCACACTGATACATAATTGAAGTGAAGCCACATTTGTTTTGTGGCTATACAGCCAGAAGATCTCACTGGGAACGAAGGGATGTTGCCAGAGAAGAACTTGCGCCCTTGAAAATCTGGTTATCATTTTATTCATCTCTAGCACACCTGTACCAAGACTAAAAATTCCCAAAACCTAATGGCTTCTCCAGAGGAAAAGTGTTTGTGTTTTCTTTCAGCTCATTCATGAGTGTTAAGATAAAAGTTTATTTTCTAAACTGGATTTTGCTGGAATTTTGGGAAGGAAGGGAGAAATACGTTTGGGTTCAGTCTCTGAAGGAAAAATGACCGTGCCATGACTCTAACACAAGATTCTGTCCTAGACAGTTTTAGTGAGTTGAGAATAAATATTTTTTTCGCTTGCTTACATTTTTATTTTATGTCTGAAAGGTTTTCTGTAGTGTTTGTTTTTCAGTGTATTCAAACATTTTGCTCTCTGTGTTTTTTGAGCTTAACATTGTTTCTAAGGAAACCTTACAGAGTATTGGCTGTGATTATATCTGTCACTAAGTATTTCTGATTTTTCAGCCCTACAGAAATTACTACTCTTGTGTATCAGCAGAGTCAAAGTGCTTTAGTACATCAGCTAATTTATTGACAACATGGGTTAGTGGGAGTGTCAGTAGAATGACAATCAAGCAGAATAATTCTTATGGCTTTCATTACACTTTTAATCAGGGTTAGCAGGAATAAATATAATGTAGATTGTTCAATCAGACAAAAGTAGTGTTAATCCAATGTTAAGATTTGCTATATATCCAACTCGTTCTTTAATAAGAGTCAAACAATGTAGGTAGCATAGATACATCTTATTACAGCTGTGACAAATACATTTTGCTCTGTTATAATTTGCCAAATTGGTAGATGCTAGTGTAGAAAAAAAATATGGGTTGGATATGCATGCTGTTTATGGCATTGCCCATTGGGATGCTGAGTGGAGCAGAATTAAAATGGAAATTTTTTTAGCCTTGTGGCAACTATGAAATTCAGTGTGAAAATGACTGGGTTAGACTTTTCTTTAAAGCTGCATTCAGAAAATTTAAACTTTTATGGGAGGTTTTGTTTTGAGAATTTTGACTTCTTTGACTTCTTGCTTTTATACAATAAAGAAGGAATAAATGAAAGTTAGAGCCAAAATAATTTCAAAGAAAAATGTGAAAGTTTCACTAGAAGACTTTTCGAAGAAGCATTCTGATGTTTTCAAAAATAATTTAAATGTGAAATTTGGCAGAACAGGCCATTATTCTTGAAATTTCACATCACTTCTATGATGTGGAAACAGCAGGTTATTTTTCTGGAAAATCTTAATTTTTGACTGGACACATGATTCTGTAGGAGTATGAAGAGATGGAGATTCTTGCCAAAATCATAACACCCAGAAAGCTAGGCAAAATGCCTTTTAGCTGTTGAGACCCAGTGTCTGTCAACAGTGCAAATAAAATAAACTGTTCATTGACCTCAGGGCTAAAGCTGTGCTATCTACCCCACCCGCTTCTGCTTCTTTTTACTGTGTGGTTCCCACTTAAATTTCAGCTTGGATGATTATGTGATAAAGTAATTAAACAACACTGTGCATTGCAAAAGGCAATTCTGAAGGGCTCAGTGCATTGTACACTGGGGCAGATGGATGTGTTCGAGAAGTACTGGTACAGATCTCCCCTTACAGTCAGAATTGCACCAGCTCCTGTGCTGTCCACCCGGTTCCATTCCCCTCTGAGACTTCTGTGCCTCTCCAACCCATCTAGACTAGGTATTTAGTCATTCCATATCAGTGCTTTCCCCTCACACACAACTGTATTTTAGCACAAAAAAAAAATGTACAAGAGATAAAACTTTTAAAATATGTTCATAGAAATAGTTTAAATCACAAGAATAACTCAGTACAGAATGTTCCTGACTGCGGGAAACAGAATCCAACTTGAACATTGTCAGATTTCTGGAATCAGAAAGAGATATTGAACGTTGGAGGTAGTTCAGAGGGAAGAGTGAGCTGTGGGGACTCATATAAAAGGAAACATTAAAAGAGTGAAATACATATAGTTTGGCTGAGCAGTGGCTACAGAGAGACATAACAGCACACAAATGTTTGAAGGATTGAAACACCAAAGAGGGAGTGGAATTTTGAATGATAAAAAAGGATTTTTCTAGGAGTAATGGGCAAGGCTTTGTGCAGCACTTTAGGAAAACCTGAGAGTGCCCTCAGCTCTGGAATACCAGGGTATTAGCCACACCGAGGGAGCTCTGAAGTGCTAGAAGTACTAGACTAGAGGCGGCACCAGAGGAACTTGTCACTGCTGGGCATGCTTTTGTTTTCTGGCAAGCTGAATTTTCTGGATGTCGTTCATTGCTTAGATTTGGAAAAATGTGTCTGCCACTTCAATCAACTTTTTTTTTTAATTGTAGAGTCAGTACCACGATTAATTCCAAAGAAGGCTATTTGGGTGGTAAAGAACTGAAAGACCCTTACTTAATCCTTTATCATGTCATAGCACAGAGGGCCACTAAACCCCACAGTAGAGGATGTGCATTGGATATGCAAAAGAGCATCTGCATGAAAGGCTTTACCTTGAGGCTGGAAATGAAAGCAATCACCTGCAGTCCCTTTTTAGAAAGGAGAACAGAACTGTACCTTTTGAGCTTCAGAGATCTTTCCAAGCCTCAGGGACTTAACATTAAACTGAGATAAGCATTATTTATACTTTGTACAGTTTCTACCGAGGGGTTAGTCCCCTCGACAAGGTGCTTCTCTTTATTGCACCAGCCATTAGCCAGGTATAAAACCAGAGGAAGCCCCGAAAGTCCTGTTCTACATGTTTTTGTTATCTAAACTGTTCTGTATGATTTGTATCTTTATGATGTTTTTGTGTGTGTGAGTATGATGGGACACCCCTTATCTTTCAAGAATAGCTCTTTTTCGCAGGTCATTTCCACACACTGTGTAAGATAAAAACTTGTATCACTTCAGTGGTTGAATTAGTAACAATTTAGCAACTAAAGAAAAACAGCACTTTATTGTGAAAATGCTTCTGTAACCATTAGCAACTCTGATTTGGTGTCAGGTTTAACTGTTCCTTAAAATTGAAATTGCTTCTCCTTGGAGATGCTGGATAATAGCAGGTGTCTTTGGGAATAAACCACCATGTCTGTCTATCTTGATACTGTGTTTCTTTTAAAAGTAGAGGGATACTTTGGCATGGCAAATAATACCCACACAAAATTCGTAGCAGGAGAGACAGATTTAGATAAAAACATAAACACTTAGATCTTTCAGTCAATTTTCCACGGTATTGACAGAACAATAGATTAATTGGAGAGGAAGGTCTTATTTAATATATGCAAACTGCCTGAAGTCTCACAGGGAGCCTCATGAGAGATTAATAGAAATAAGTGGAATGAGGGTTTAAGAAAAAAGGCAAATATCCAGTGGTGCAGCATTCACTGACACACAGAAGAAATGTGACTCTCTTATGTGAATGTGCAATGTTACGTCTAAAAGGGTTGATCCCTTTCAAGGGAAGTCAGTAAAGTTTTGACAATAAATTCAATGGCAGCAGAACTTGTTCCCTTTACAACACTGGGCAATGCTTCTACCCAAAAGATAAAACATCAAATAAAATAGCTGGTGAAAGCAGAACTTCAGAAAAATGAGAGTTTTGCTTTTGTGTGGAGTGGAGCCCTGAGTGGAGAGTGTCTAGAACAAACTTGGGCTGCAGATCAAGAAGGTCTGGCATTTGAGCATTCTTGTGTCACCTTTCTTACTTTCATGTAGCAAAGAAAGCATGAAAAAATGGAAGCAATTGGGCAAGGAGACCAACTTAATTAACTTAATGAAAAAATCTTTGCCACGATGGATCAGAAAAGATTTCGGGTCACTTTTATCTCTGTCTATTGCTCTACTATCTCTTCTTCCTTAACAGAGGGGCTTTTAAAAGGTCTCTCACCTCCTTAACTTATATTTGGAAATAATATTTTTGGATAGGAATCAGCTTTTCAAATCAGAATAAAGAACTTAAGAGGAAGATTTTTTGCTTTTTTCGAAATATCCCAACTTCCTCATTGAAAAGGTGAGAACACAATTTATTAGATAAAAGCTAGCTTTTCTCATTGAAAGTTGAACATTTGGCATAATTTTGTTTTTATAAAAAAAAATTGAAAGACTTTCATTGGAAGCTTTAGGGGTGAAATCAAAAGCATTTACAATCTCTCATGGAAAGTTCGGTATGTTACTTGGCTAGAAGTCTTATATTATAATTCAGATAACTTGTTCAGGCAGAAAATTATAAATTCTGAGATCTTCATAGTTTTGTTGAATGCTTGTAATATTTTCCCTGAGATTAATGGTTAAGTTTCAATTCAATGTTTACCCTTTACTTTTCTTAGAATGAAGCTTTCCAGANAAAAAATAAAAGGTGGAATGCTACTGCAAATATTAAACATTTGGGGGATTTTCATAATCTGTATACCTTAAAGAAGAAAGTAATTTTATTCATCTGACTTGTTCTCCAGATGCTTGTTTACATGTCAGTCATACCTCACACATTAGGCCACTACTGAAAATCCATACATCATTATTAGTTGGCTACATCCTATAGTGTCAGTGGAGCAAAATCTTAGTTTGGCTAAATGTGGGTTCAGTTTCTTGTCAATAAACTACAAGTCTTTCACACTCTATCTAGTTTAATTCTTGTCAAAATACATGTTTCAAAATACTTCCTTCAGCTCCTCTGATTCTTTATACATGCACTTTGCAAAAAATCAGCAGAGTCTCATGGTTAAATTGCTGGGTTAGCACTCAGGGAAGGTAAATTCCAGCCTTGGTTGGGCTGTTGACTTCTTGTGTGTACTTGGGTGACTGCTTATTATGCTTTTTTCTGTCTTGCTTATTTCAACTGTAATTCTTAATGCCAGGATACAGGTCCCTACAAAGCTTTCAATAGGAGTAAACTTATGCAAAAGATTAATATTTGCATGTAAACTGAAGTGNTAGGGAGAGATGTCTAAAATGTGTTCTCTTTAAAATGCTATTTATAATACACATACTAGTGTCTAGAAGTATATTTATAGTCTTACAAATGCATCTGGAAATAAATATTGTACTGAAAATAGCCAGATTTTGATTTATTCAGGGTGCCTAATAATGAGGCAGATGTATACACACCCTGTTGTGAAACTATCAGGAATTTATCATCTGTCCTTGCAAAGTAGAGACAAGGGCAAGTTGTGCTGTAGTATAAATAGGCGTGGTCCTTGAACCCATTTGCCCTTACTTATCTAGGTCAGGGACACAATCCAGAGAAAGCAGTACCTTCCCTGGTGTTTGTGTTGCTGCAGAACATGATCAAAAATTCCCACCATGCACAATCAATAACTGTGGCCATTGAAGCAAAAATAGAACAATTAGTAACCCAAGTGAGCAACATAGTAAGCTGGAAGGAGCCAGGCTAGTGAGGAATGACACAGATAGATGCCAGCAGTAAAGAGTGGGAAAATAAAGTAGAACATCTGTCCAATTTACCTAATTGTGTAATAAAAGTAAAAGAAATCTTACTTCTTGAAGTAGTGCACTGAAAGTTCGTGCACAAAATATTCAAAGCAAGGCGCAGTTTGAGAAAAGGAAAGGTGATAATACCCTGTGTTGCTGGAAACCTGGCTGGCAGGCAGGTTTTCTTTTGGTGAAGGTCATGACTGACAGTTTTGATTAGTAGGCTGAATACTGAAACAAAGTCAGAGACCTGGTTTCTCTTTCCAGGTCTGCCTCTAATCGGCTGAGTATATTTTTCCCAATATGTGGTGGTGGTCTCCTTCTTACCTTTTGTCTGCCTTGTGTAAATCTCAAGATCTTTAGGGGAGGGATTAATTCAGGTGTCTGTGACTTCAGTCTTGGCTGGAGCTGGCAAGTGTTATTGTAATACAATATCTCATAATTAAGAAATCCAAAATAATTATATGGTAAAAATTACTTATC
>VZTV01071326.1:10291-43593 GCA_013400875.1 Anhinga rufa | reverse complement strand
AAAAAAAAAAAGGCAAAGAGAGGGGAGTAACAGTCTCCTTCCTTCACAATCCTCTTGTGACAGGCGCTGGTGGAGCTGCCCCGGTTTTGCTCTGGTGCCTTGCTGCCTCCCATTGAATCAGTGACACTCCACTACTGTGCTGCTGCAGTGCCACGTGCCAGCCCCTCTTTCTGTTATTGTAGGGGAATACAACCACGGACAGGCCACCTACCTCCAGGAGACTACATAACCACTGACCTATGTGGAACAAGGCTCTCTCATACCTGGCAGCATTGCTTCAGCTTTGTCAGGCAAGATCATAGCAACTGACCAAACAGGCAATGGAAGAGCTATTAAACCCAAAGCTGCACATTCAGGTCATACAAAATGAGTATTTTATTCACAGTCTTTAGGCCTTTAGTTTCCTCTATGCTCTCCCCACAAGAACAGCAGCTTCTTTTCCACAGAGTGGCAAAAAGGAGAAAACACAGAAGAGAGATGCCCATACCTGACCATAGTCTGTCCTGAATACGATGACTCCTTCCGCACAAGAATGAACAGTACTGGGATAATGCTGATTGTTTTCTCGCAGCCAGACCCGAGACCCCTACAATAAACAAAACAGAGTTATAGATGGCATAACTGAAAACTCAAAAAAGAATTTCACTCAATATTTTCCTCTGAAAATACTTATCAAGTAAAAGAAGAGTAAGCAAGAGCAAAATTCAAATAAGCAAGTGAAAGAAAGAAAATAAAATAATCTCTCAGGAAGTATTTGTTGGTTTCTGCCAGAACAGTAAACACAGGAGAACTACACTGAAGTGCCTTTTTTTTTTTTAAGTAGAAGTTCTAAATGCTGGCAAGAGCAGCTGGAGCCAATTCTCTGAGTCATGTGCCTCATGTTAGCACATGTAAAATTACAAAGCAGTGTTTCAATTTACACACAGTTTAAAAGATCCTCCTCAAAGCCGGCTGGTTCCCTACCTGTTTATTTTCAATTTCTGTTAGGCACTCACAGCACTTCCCCCCCCTATCATCTTTCACCTTTTTTCTAAACCACTTTGCCCTTTATACGTTCCTCCTCTTTTGGCTGCACAACGCAGAGGATTTAAAACAAAACAAAACACTACCAGCAAGCAAGATTGCAAAGAAATTACATTTGCTTTTTAGAGGTGAGGAGGCAACAAAGACACTATCAGTGAGACATCTAAGTCTCACCTAAGACGGGGTAGGCGCAGACTATTTTAATTTTCACCTCACTGGTAGATCCAGCATCAAGAAAACAGAAATATCCATGCTGACAACAAGGAAGGAGGATGTGGGAGGAAGAACCACAGCTGCAGCAAAAGCCATCCCAATAATGACACCCACTCAAACTGCTGCAGCACAAGAAAAGGCTTCCCAACCCAGTGACCTCCAACCCAAACTATACTCCCATCCTCTGCAAATGGACAGCAGGCTCCATATCAGAAAGAAAATATTTTAGTGGTATTTAGAGAACAGAGGTTTTTTTCACCAGAGTAGTCAAATGGTCTTCTAAAGGAAAAGTAAAAGGGTGGTAGAGAAGGGCTGGGATATACCCTGATAATCATAAGGTTGTGACTGTGGGTACACAACCACTGAAAAATACAATTCAAATAATTAATTTTGCATACTAGCATCCAAAGGTTATCCTTGTCTGAATTTCTACACACAGAAACTAGACTTACAGCCTTGTTGAAGTTGGGGGGGTGCAGGGTCCTGATTAACAATCATGATAAATACAGCTTTTTATTTCTGTTACATATTTAAGGCAAGTGGCCCATGAGTCTACCATGGACTTCAGCCATGTTACAAGTTGCATGTGCTTTAGATAATGTTGAACAAACATTATTCTTGTTTCTATGATGGGAGAACAGCAGCACTGAGACACAATATAATGCTCACAGAGAATGTAAGAACTCTTGCTGCTTGGCTTCTCTGAATAATATGAGCTCAGCTGTACATAGGGGACCATGTAAGAGCATCCCTCATAATATTTTTCCCCTCCATCTTTTGTCAAACTGCTTTCCATTTTAAATGCTGTAAATGCCTGTGGAGCCGTTTGCCCTTTTACCTCCGAAACCCCAAGCCAGATGTTTTCCAGGTTTACAGCAAGTCCGAGGCAGTTCAAACACAGGGTATGTCGACTCAAAAGCACAGGGTGAGGGCAGAGGGGAGCAGAAAGGAGGGTGCTAGCACCTGAGGTGGGTAGGGGGAAGCAGGGGACTGGGAAACAGCAGGGAGAAGACTCCCCAGAAGTGGTAACAGCAATAGAGAGGACTTCAACATCTAAGTCAAAAGCCAGTGATAGCAGTGGGAAGACTTCCACACCGCTCCCTTGGGTCTGCATTGGACTTCAGACTTCAGAAAACCCAGGCCACCGCTCTGGTTTTTTATCTTCTCGAGCAGCATAAACACCCTCACACTGACAGGTCCGAGGGCACCAACACCCTGTGCTTTCCAGAGGGAGGAAGGCTGACATGAGGGTATTGCTCTTGGACTTCCTCTGGTACCTCCCCACCAGAGCCTGCAAACAGAAATATCTTACGTCCTTAAGTACAGGTGCAGGAGCGATGACAACTTTGAAGGCAACATCCTCAGTATTAAGGAGTATCAACCACAACCACCGGGGCGGAAGACAAAGGGCTCTTTCACATTAACGCAGTTGCTACTGTCAGCCCACCGTTCCCAAGAGCGCCCATGAGTCAAAACTTGAGGCTTGCAGCTGCCCGTCAGCCCGGCAGGGTGGTGCAACACAGTGCTTGGCTGCAGCTGCTGCCCACCCCACTTAGTCCACCGCGGCGTGCGTCTAAAGCCCATACGGCACGAGTGCACAGCACCACATGAGAGATCACGTTCCCATGCTATATCATGCAATACACTCAGAGCAAGGTGAGCTGAGTCTTTTGCCTCTGATTCCTGTATGTCCTCAGCCACCTCACTTCACCTGTGCATCACAGAAGGCTGAGGCTGGAAGGGACCTCTGGAGGGCAGCTAGTCCAACCCTCCTGCTCAAGCACGGTCACCTAGAGCTGGTTGCCCAGGATCACGTCCAGATAGCTGTTGAGTATCCCCCAAGGATGACAGACTCTACAACCCCTCTGGGCAGCCTGTAGCAGTACTCAGTCACCCGCACAGTGAAAATGTGTTTCCTGATGTTCAGTGGAAACCTCCTGTGTTTCAGTTTGTGACCATTGTCTTCAGTCCTGTCACTGGGCACCACTGAAGAGAGCCTGGCTTCCTCCTCTTTGCAGCCTCCCTTCAGGTATTTATATACATTGATGAGACCCGCCATGAGCCTTCTGCAAGCTGAGCAGTCCCAGGTCTCTCAGCCTTTCCTCATAGGAGAGATGTTCCAGTCCCTTCATCATCTCCGTGGGACCCTACCCAGCATGTCCATTTCCCCCCTGTACTGGGGAGCTCAGAACTGGACACAGCACTCCAGGTGTGGCCTCACCAGTGCTGAGTAGAAGGGAAGGATCACCTCCCTCAACCTGCTGGCAACATTCCTCCTAATGTGTCCAACAGAAATACCAACAGAAACCTCATGAGATGCAGTGCTCCTGAGTTAACGCAGGACACCAGAAGAAAGAATCGTCAGCCCACGAAACAACCTCATTCAGTCTGACAACCACTGTTTCATGTTTGAATATTTTTTTGTTATCATTCTGGCATAAAACAGAAGGACTACAAGGTTGTCCAGCTCATAGCAAGTTTTTACTACACTGGGCTTTTCTGCCTTGCCCTAACAACCCCACAGGAACGAAGCTTCCCCCACCCAGTAAATAGTCATAGTTTTGTTCACAAATTGTAACTGGTTTAATGAAGGTGGCTATTGACACCACCAGGCTCTGGAGACCTGACGGCTCGAAGGTGAAGGAACAGACTAGAGTCACCAAGCAGCAAAGGGAATTTCACCCCAGACTTCCCACCACCTAGAGAAATCCTTTCACCAGCTTGCTGCTGGGCATTAAGTGTCTGTACCAGTCAGTCTCCACCTCCTCCTCCTCCTAAATGAATTCAATCCATCTAAATGAACACATAAACAGCAAAAAACCAATTTGTCAAACTGCAGTCAAGTTCTTCAAGTGCTTCAGGATAACCAAACCCCTGTTGTTCCGCTGGTTTATTATTTGCCAAAATCTCTGAGCTCAAGTAACATGAAGTTTCATTGCTTTCAAAGGCAATGAAAAGCTTATAAACATTAAGCCACAACAAAATTTGCCAAAGCCTCAGCATTCAAAATAGCCTCTCACAAGGAGGAGAATGTTTTCCATCTTGAAATTAAATAATTAATCCTGAATTTTTTCTGGCTATGAAGGGAAAGAAAAGGGGCCTGCACAGAAGGGTTCGCTTGGTTGGGCTAGTCCTAAAATAAGCTTTTTAAAGCAAGTATGAAAGGTTTTGATTTAAACAAATGTATATTGTTAGGGGTCAATAGCTGCTATTCAGGGGAGGCTGGAACAATGCAATTGACAAAGCCTGAGGCATCTGAAATGCAGATACAACGTGTTCCCTGGCAAGGTAGCTCAACAATATGGTATCTGTCCATGGGTTGGGTGCACTACAAGGCCTTCCCGTCCTGGGGGTGGGGGCGGGAAACAAAAAAAGTCTTGGCAAAAGATACCTCACAAGCTATGCATGTTACAGCCACCTCCTGTGCCCAGCTAGCTCTGCAACTGGGCTGCAGTCCCTCTGCAATGCATTAGCTATGCGCAAGTGACAGTTCTGAGAACAGAATCTTCACTAGTAGTTCATTTATGGACAAGACTTGTCATACAGAACCCACCTGAGGAAGGACTCTGCTCAACACACATGGCAGCACATTATATTGATCCGAACCTGTTTCTGGGGGGAGAAGCCTGGTAACTTGGGTTACTCCAGAGCTCCCTGACATGCTGCCCTTCTGTGGTAAGGGGACAAACAAAGCCACGGAGCACTCACTAAAACCCAATGGTTTTTATTTCTGTGAAGTGAGGTTGTAAAAATACTTGGAATAGCATTTGCAGAAGGGCCATCTGCCATCATTTCCATAGCAGAGAAACTTCTCCTGACTGCAGAAGGGAAAGGAAATAGGTTTGCATATCTCACAGCTGTAAGACCACCTGGAGAAGTCCTTAGTCCTTCTGCCTCACAGTTTGCTGCTAAAATTCCAAACACTACCTCTTGCCTTCCTCTGTATTCTGTTCTTGGAGATGATAAAAATCCATTCTTTTTTACTTTCTATTGGACATATACACTGGAAATCACAAAATTAACTAAGAACTTTATCTCAACTAAGTAAAATGATGGAGCATTTGCTGCAAAACTGTAATTAACAAGCTAGATTTTGTATGCATACAGGTTGTATGCTGAATAAAATAACTGCACGTTGATTACATTTTTATATATAGTGTGTATATATATACACACATGAAAAAGCAGATATTGTATAATAACGGTGTTCTTATCCAAGTGAAAATGCTACTCATTCACGTTATAATGTAAAATTAATACGTTATAACGTAAAATCCAGTTGACTCATCAATGCAGTTGATTCAAAGCAGTTAAAACTGCTTTAAATTAAGGTCAATGAACGTAGGTTAAGCTGCATCTGCATTCAAAAAGCATTTCACTAGCAGGGTTTGGCAAAGCAAAAAGAACAATAGTCAATAGGTATTTAGAGAACCTTTTGTTTATGCACCTCAGTAGCTTGGCTCCAAATACCAAGTTTGAGAGAGAGGAAGAGATGTTATTAACTAGGTCAAGCTGGACATAGCTTTTTAATGCAAAAGTTAACCAAACCTACACCTGTCTTCATTCCTCCTGTTTACTAGTTCACACGCTGATGACAAACAAGGGGGGGCCACAGCAAGAAAGAAGCTATCCAGAAAAAATACAACTTTGCTAATTTCATATTAATGAACAGTTTTGCTTCTGAAAACTCACCCTTCATTGTCAGCTAATGACTACTGAAAGCACTTCACTTTAGGTACCCAAAAACCTTAACATGGCAAGTGCGTGCCTGGCCAGACTGCTCCGTGGCAAACTAATGAAGTTCACTGGAAGCCGGATAACCCTCACCGACTTCAACCCAAAACCGAAGTGTTCAGCCTGTTACGCAGAAGACCAGACCTGTTCTTTCATACCTAAGTTCAGGGAAACAAACAAGTAGTAATGGCCGTTTGTCTGATATATTACTCTGTAATTCAGAGTACTGATCTAGATCCCCTCCTTTGCAGTGCTGGCTTCCCTGGTGCAGCTTTCCTGTGTTCATCCATAAAAGGTTTCCACAATAGCTGGATGTCAGCGGTGGCTGAATATGGAAAGTACTACAAAAGTCTGTGTACACTACTGCCACACAACATACAAAAGGGAAATAAACGAATACTCCAGAAATCACTTCAAGATAGCACCACTAACAGGCTCCGTTTCTCTCCAGCCAGCCTGCCTCCCCTCTGCCAACAGTCGGAAACCGGCAGTTTTCGTCCGGGGATAGTGGGGTGGGAAGGGATGGACAGAGTTACGGAGGACTAGTTGAACCCTAAGACTCTGTAGATAGTGAGAGAAAGCACAACTTTGGAAGGTATTTGAGCATGTAATCTGAATTTCACTACCTTAAACGCAACTTGATGAACTGACTATGCACTTAAGTCTAGGCACACACTTAATCCAGCTGAATGGGATAAAATTAATTTTCAAAACACTTACAGCACTAATCACAATTTCCTCAGAGAGAACAGGATTGAACTACTAACTCCTTTCTCTCAACACATTTAGTTCTGCCTCCTGAACAATACGGCTTTGCTTGACTGTTTTAAAGCAGAACAAAGCCATGAAGACGTTTCCATGGGATATAAGGTCAGTTTAGGGGGGTTGGTTTCCTGCAGAACAAAATCTCCTTGAAAACTAGATGTTTCTGTTGTCTGTCCATCCCCCACACCAGATCAAAGCACCAGCTCTCCTGTTCCTGAGGTCTGCACAACAGCTGCCGATTAACCTTGAACAGGCTCCATCTCCTTCTGTTTCAGTAATTGGAGATAGCACAGTGCCGACAATGCCATACCACTTTAAAAACAAGAAACTGGATTAAAACATATATTATTACTATTACTGACTTGAGAGGGAACCCTCCCTAGCCCTTTGAAAGACCAGTACTTCTTACAAGACTGCTGCTTCATATAATATGGCATTTTTTTAATTAAAAAAAAACAAAAAACAAAAAAAACCACAAAACCAAAAAGCCAACACATTTTATCTTCCAGTTATTCCTAACACAAATAACACACAGAGATTATCCTCTATATATGAACGTGGACAAGCACATTCCTCCCCACCTTCTGCTGTCTTCTGTGTGAAGACACACCTTCCGCAAAAACCAAAAAGCAATCGCATTTCTCTGCTAGAGCTCTGAAGACGTGGTTGCCAGCTCCTGAAAACAAGGTTTCCACACCGCTAGGGAACAACAGCTTTATCATACCCTCAAAAGCGAATCTAGCAATGAGATGCCATCGAGTCTTTTTGGGAGAGTTACCAGTATTGCTACAGTCCGAATTATGACTTTCATGAGAAAGATTCAAGTGTTATTTCCATGTTTTGACAAGTTTTGTCAAATAACTTTTTTGCTTTTGAGACTACCCAATCTACACAGTGGCATCATGGCTAGAAAACACGACAACACAGGAATTTGGAAAGCCTATTATCAGCTGCAGTGAAGTTCCACAGGTTGCTACAGGACAACAGCTCTTTCTCGTGCCTGCCAAGTTTAGCTAAAGTAGTAAGAGTTTCTGGGCAGTCAAGTCAATGAAATTTCTCATTTGTTCCAAAATTAAAAATCAGCGCTTGAAATACTCCTTGGCAACTGACCGTGACTAAAACTGCAAAAATGAGAAAACAGGGAAGCACGAAAAGTGTACAGCAACTTTCCTCTATTTACCAGACCTGCAGTTTCAGGTCCCGCTGCACATAACCATCAGTGGGTATCACAGACTTGCACACACCCCAATTCTTCATCCATGGGAGTTCAGATTTTTTAACCATAACAGGTATTTCAAGAAAGACAGAACCCAGGAAGGACAGTGCACATAAAAGCAACAGGGGAAGAGAGACTCTCTAAAACCCATTCACCAAAGCCTACAGCAGCATAGCAAGAGTAGTTATCCCAGCACAACTCTCCAAACAAGACAATTTAAATCACCACTAGCTTCTGCTAACATCTTTTCCATATCGTCTAGTTAAGTTGTTATACTGCTGTGCAGCTCTGTCACTGACTCGGGGACAAGAGGACAGCCTGCCAAAATGCCCGTAGCTCATCCGCCATGCTTGGTTGTACTCAGCAGACCCCAATCCAAAAGCTACCAGCTTGGCAACTTTTTGCTTATGCTACATGACAAGCTTATAAACTCACATTAAGGTGGAGAAGGAGTTCAAAATCGACATGCTAGCACCCTCTTCTCATTCCCTCCTTCAGCTACCCTCTTGGGACTGGTGCCTCAAAGACAAATGAGGCAAAGCAATGGTAGGAATATCTTCTTCTTCACTACCCTCTTTACTGGGGCTCAGCCCCAGAACTTTGCTCATCTTAAACTTTGCCATTAAAACCTCCCAGGTACCAAATTTTTCTTTTCCACAGGTTGCAAAGGGTCTCAAAACCATTTTTCACAAGTGTTGTAAAAACACCCTAGCATTTTCTTCTACCTTCCTCTTGCCTCTCCTGCCTAAGCAAAATGCAAAGCAAAGGCCAGGAGAGCTAACTCAGGAGCACCAGCTACATGGTATGGGAGAGACCGACCACTCTGATAACAAGGTTTAGTTTGAGACTGAACTTGAAAGATGTTTCTCATTCACAAGCCCATGGAGAGTCTTGTTTTCAAAATGGGAACTCCTGCTTGCAAAGACATATGTTCAGTCTCATTTCAAAACGCTTTGTTTACGTGGAATATCTTTAATTTGAGTACTTTAAAGCTCATTAAGTGCGGGGAAAAAAACAAACAAACAAAAACATTCCTTTGACACATGGGTCCTGAAGAGAGGCATTTACCACTTATTTTCATGAGACATAGATCTATTAGGCTTATCAGTCAAGGAACTGTTCAGTTCTTAACATTGTTCTACATGTACCTGGACATTGACTTTTTAGAAGAAAATATAGTATGGAACAACTATATTGTAGTAGTTTTTCCACAGATACTAGTTGTGCTACAGAAGCATGGATATGCCTTGTCTAGAGGGACATTATACTGGTTCAATCCGATTTGAATTTGCAAAGCAGATGGAATTTCTGATCAAGATACATAATCTACTATTGACTGCTCTTTGCCAGCCATCTGATTTTATTCTAGTAGCATTTATCAAAACCTTCTTGCGTCAAGAAGCATCATCGATTAAATGCCAGTGTTGCACCTGAAAGCACACAGTAGGAATTGAATTCAGCAAGGCAAGGACTATTCCTGGTTTCTAGGAAGCTCAGTGTCATCTTTTTCTTTTTCTTTTTCTTTCCCCTCTCATGATAAATAAACAGGCAATTCCAGGAAAACTTACTGTTAGTCAAGTGGGATTCTTGTGTGAAAAAAATAATCCATATTAAGCAGCAGACTATAAAGGGTAACAAGCATACTTAAAAGTTACTCCTAAGAATAATACCACACCTTTCACTTTGCAAGTTACTGGCATCAAAGTACAAAAGGTTCCACTTTAGCTCTTCCATATTGTTAATTTTCATGATCCTTTTACAGGTCTGATAATATCAGACGGATTTTTTTTTTTGTTTACATCTCCCTGCAACTCAAAGATCAGTTTACACATGAATCATTTTCCTGGGTTAGAGCAGGGATGGGCAAGAAGGCAAAATATTTCTAGCCTTCATTGTTGCAGAAAACAGCTATAAAATCAGAGCCTTAAGACAAGAAAAAATCAACACCAAAACCAACACAAAAACCCCCAACCCACCCAGCCTACATTCTTCATGGTTTGTTTTTTTTTTTCTCTTCCCCTCCTCCCCCTCCCTTCTTCCAAGCTCCATGTTTTCTTGAAATTAAAACACAGGATTTTGGAGAGACACCATTCACACTTTGGTGCCATAAGAATTAGCAACACTATATTCCAAGGCTAAGCAAATGAGTGTGAAAAGGAGGGAGAAAAGCAAATAATGGACCTGTCACTAGCATTTCCAATAACCACTTCAGCCTTCCCTTTCCAAAGGCCTGGCCAGCTGATCTGACCCCATGCTGAGGAACAAATCCCAGCTACACTTTGACCAGAAGCAGTTGACAGGTTTGGGCTGCACCAAACTTAGCAGACGGAGCTCAGGTCCTCCATTCCCACGAGCCACAGTGATTCACCCAGCAGCTTTCACCAACAGCACCCACTCGACCCTGTTCATACACCCTGTTCGAAATCAGGGGCAACATCCTGAATCCAGGACAAGCACCTCTTTGCCACACCAGCTCCAACAGCTGAGACAGCTCCACAGCCCAGCAGCCTGCCCCTCGCACACGTAGTCCCTAGGGCGGGCGCAAGCAGCACACCACAGCTCAAAGGCAGCAACAGGAGCCCAGAGAAGCTCGATGAAGAATAACCACATGCCATGTCTACACCTAGGCAGGAAAATGTGTTTTTTTCTGGCCTGCAACAAGTGACTGCAGCAACTGGGTAGCAGCAGTGCTGAGGCTGATTTAGGAAGCTCGGGCAGATGTTATCAGACTTGCAGCGTCAAACAGAACAAGTCCAACATGGGTTATGAAACAACCTGAGGTGGTGGGGAACCAGTACTATATACCCAGGACCTAACCATCCTTAAAAATTGATTAAATAAAAATTAATTAATCCTAAAAATCCAGGATATAAGCAACTTGCCTTGGGGAAGTACAACCCCCTACATTGGAAGCCCTCCTGTGGTGCCTGGCTTTTACAGAAAGGTTTGGAAGATGGGATGATCCTTTGCCAGAGCACATGGACATCCCAACAAGTGGTGGGCAGCACGGCACCCATCTGTGCTCTTCCTCCTTACCTTTCATGCTTCAGGTGAATGCAGTACAAGCCAATCCTGCCACTGAAGTCTTAAGTTGCAAGGCTAGTGTTAACAACTTCCCACACTAATTTGTACGCTGCAAACCACAATAATCACTGAACAACTCCAAATTGCCTGTCTGGAGATCACCTGATGAAAACACAACCTATTAAGCAAAATGTCATGGCACGCTCTTTATCATTAAAGGGCAGAGCACTGGCTTATTCCCATGCACCTGCAGCAGAAAGGCTGGCAGGCACAGCTCATGCATACAGGGAGTGCAGGCGATGCAGAAGTACACTGCTGTGCCCACCGAGCAGCAGCTGAGCTCAGCCTAGCTCCTCACGCAGCACATGCATGGTCAGCCTCACTGCAGGCATCTCGGCAGCGCTCAGAGCAGGGAGGGCATGCAGTCCAGACAATACCCCCAAAGAAGGGAAAGATTTTGTAACCCAGAAGGACATTTGCACTTTTTATGGTACATGATAGCCAATGCGTTTTGCCCTCCGACTTCCTGCAGCTCGCTGCCTTGCATACAGCAATGAAATGCATGTCTTAAAAAATAAAAGCGAGCAGGTAACACAGTATTATTTTAATTAAATCCTAGCAGCATATTAAAGCACTCAAAAACCACTAAGGAACAGGTATTATAGTGCTACGCAGAAAGGGGCAAGCATGTTTGCTGGAGAGCTATAGGAGCTTGCACCAACGGGACAGAATTAAGCACCTAAAGAATAGAGTAGTCAGGGTGTACACTGTTTAAATAGATATTCTCTATTTTCAGAAAGAGGGGTGGGGGTGGGAAAAGAGTAGAGGGGGGGTGATCCTCAGTTAGACTCCCTAGCAGACCCGTAAAGAGGCCCATAAGTCTACAGAGAGAGAAAAAAAAGAGTTTATTCCACTTTCCATATATTTTAGAATTAATTTACATTCACA
Source organism: Anhinga rufa (assembly GCA_013400875.1). Classification (NCBI taxonomy): domain Eukaryota; kingdom Metazoa; phylum Chordata; class Aves; order Suliformes; family Anhingidae; genus Anhinga; species Anhinga rufa. The sequence continues at coordinate 31,670 of VZTV01071326.1, read as the reverse complement.
GCAGTTAAAAAAATTATACTAGCAGAACCCTGTGAAATCACTGCACCTGTCTGCAACCCTAAAGAGGTTTCTTTAGGTTTCTTCTGCTTTCCGTAAGTCCTCTTTTTGTTTGTCCTACCTACCCCCATCGATAGTCCAGGATGCCTGGGAGGGACCACCCCCTGAGACTTTGGTGGACACTTCTCTTGGGTCTGGAGCAGATAAGAGGACTGGCTGTCAGCTCTTCCCATCTCCTTCTTCTCCAATTAGTACCTTCTCCTTCCCAGGTCAGAAACTCAAGAAAGACTTGCAACAAATTAACACTAAGCCATGAACTGAGACATCAAACATGGAAGATTTGATCACTGTTGTATTTCAGTGTAAAAGGACCTCCCCGCCCCCTTGAAATATGAAGAGGATGTATCAAACTGTGAAGGATAAAAACCTATAACCTTAAATAATGTATTTTCAATTCAAAATTCATTCAGTTTGTAAATAGCTCATAAATAGGATCTAATCTACCAACCCTGAAACAAACACCAAAGTGTCAGTAAATATGAAATAGCTGCTCATGAGTTACTTCTTAAACCTGTGCTGAAATGTTTTTAAACAAGAATCAACAGGCATTTGAAAACACCTAGTTCACTTCCCCAACATGGGACAAGGAAAATTAGGTGGCAGTAGCAGAACAGAAATTTAATCCCAGCCCAGTCTCTCTCTCAGCTGTTGGATGGTGTGAGCAGAAGACTGTCCATCAGGGCCAAACTCTGCTTTCCCAGAGGCTAGGTGACACCAAAGCAGGCTGCACCAGCGGCATTTTACACTACTGTAATACATACAGGAGCTGCAACTTAATGGAAAAGAGAGTTTGGGATCTATACCGAAGGCAAATTTAGCAACGGAGCTTGCATTTTAGGTAAAGTTAGAAAGCTGTGAAGTTCAAATAAAAGGCGGTGTATCCTGCATGTGCTCTGAAGTTTCACACTTGATCGGCTTTAAATTTCTCTCAGAGACAAGGTGATGCTTTACAGGGCTTCCTACTGCAGAGCCCCATCACTGCTGATGAATACCAATGGTATGCAGCAGTTGCAAGGTAAAAAGGCAGCCCGAAACACTGCATTCATTATATTCAGCCCCGCAAGGTCACAACCCTTTAAAAAGCAACCTCCTGCTTTTGCTTAGTCCCCTTCTTCTCCTTGAACAGATACATTTCCTTCCAGTAATGCTACTCTTATTAGCATATATTTTGATTTTTCTGCACTTGTGCAACTATAAAATGAAGCATCTACAGGGCGAGTCACCTGAGTCATTAAGGCAAGTAATTTTTTCTTTTATTGGGATTTTTTCATATATATTAATATAATAAAAATTTACTCCTTTTAAGTTTATTCACCACTAAACTGCCAGAAGGGAACATCTTTAGTAGAAAACCCAGAAATGGAGCAAGTATTTATATCAGCAAACCTTCTCTTCTCCTGTCATAGATACTTTCATGCCGTACGCTGGACTGAACTCTGTAGTTTCATACTGCTTCCCATCTCGCGTCTATAGACAAATCTCCCAGGCAGGTCATACAAAGCAGCTCACAGGTTCCTTGGACATAGAACACACCTTTCCTCATGGCCTGTAGCATCTTTCCAAAGAAGCTTAAAATCTGCACTCCACCTTTCAACAAAAAGGTGTGGCATGTTTCCTCACTTGCAGGCACACCTAGAGATTTGACGCATTCCCATTCTGCGCCCTTGTTTTCATGACAGGGATGAATGTTTCCTGCATCACATTGGCGCTGATTTTTTTTTTTCTCCTTTCTTCAATGCATGTTTACACAATCTGGTAATTGTTAAAAGAAAAATGACTACCTCAACGTACTACTTGTGGCAGGAGCAGAAAAAGCAGACACACAGAGCAGTTGCTTCTGTAATTTATTTTTTTTTTTGCATGCATTCCTGTTTTACTGTACTGCAGGTTGATAGAAGATTTAATCCAAAACTAAACCACAAAGCAATTAGAAGAGTTTAACCAAAGAGAAGTGATTTAAAGCATTAAACACCTGACAAAACGGGCATTTATCCCAGAGATAAATGAGGAGTACAAGGAAACACATCTGTGCTGAACTCTCGTCTAGTTTACTACATCCAGTGTGCAAAAGCATAATAAAACCAAGGTTGAACAGCTGCATGCCTCTCAGCAGGCAAAGGACCTTCTCAGCCAAGCAATTTTGACTATACGTTGTAATCTCCCAGAGGTGTATTGTTCATATATCAAGGTGGGAACCCCTTGCACCCAGGCTCTTTCCATTACCCAAGGGGATTAGCTCAAGCAAGAAGTGGAGCATCACTGCAGTAGAGGGAGATTTTTTTTTTCCTCCCACTTCTCCAGGATCAGGTCTGAATTCAGGCCACACTCTTTACCACCAATGTGACCTACTTGGACTGAGATGCTAAATTCGGCTCTTTTGGTCTCAATCCAGGGAGGAGATCCTGTTCCCTTCACACAAAGACCTGCCAGCTGTGACTAGCAGCCACATCTCCCCCAGCCTGAAAGCAAGCGCCAGCTGTGGAGAGCTGTGCTTCCCCAGATTAGAAAAACTGATGCAAGACCAGGGAACGATCGGGCAAGAACACAGCTGCTTTGAGACAGAGATATTGAGAAGTGAAACTCAGCAGATTTTAAGGCTGGTGAAAGTACTGAGATGACAGCAGAGACCTAGGGGGTGTGGAATGTATTAATGTGTGAAACCCAAGTATCTTTTGTGGAGAGCTGGGGATGTACCAGCAGGCAGGGGATCGTGCTGCTGGCAGGAGCATACCCAGGAGCAGGCACCTCTTTCCACTCTGGCTTTCTTGTCTTCAAGAGGAAGTCACATTTCAAAACACACTATCCAATCAATACCTTAGGCTACCCATAGACTAACATTAGGCAACCAAGAGGCAACATACACAGACGATGCAGCAACTTTAAGTCTGAGAAAAGCACGCTTGTCTCCTGTAAGGAAGTTGCTCCAGTAGGTTTACACATCCCTGCTCTGCATTTCCCAGCTCCCCCCCTCACCCTGCCACCCAAAAGGTATGCTGGAAGCTACGAGTCAGCGCACTGGACGGCAAGCTTTCACAAGCAACCCTTGTTGACCATAATGCCTAGGGAACCATGATGTTCCTCTTAGCTACCTCTGAAAGTATGTCTGCTCAGGAGCACGAACCTTTACATGGCAATCTATTTTACTTGGCAATGAATTAAGTCAACCAACTTTTTTGTAAACGTCAGCCCAGACAATTCCATAAACATCTACTTCCCACAGCATGGTACAGTTCCCCATTCTGTGAAACCTTGGAGGACTTTGTAGGCTTTCCATCACAAGGATGTTGCTTTAAATTATTTATAAAGAAGGTGACTGCACAGTAAGTTCAAGTCAAATTAGCGGGGTGCCTAAATTAAAATGCAAATGTAGTACTCAAAATGCAGTATTACCGATTCTTCCCTGCCCAGAGAGGTGTTTTTTTCTTAAATAATAAAGAAAAAGAACCCAAAACCAGAAAAGAACCCAAACCCAAAGTATATAGACTTCATAGTACTCAAATGCCTACACAGGCTCAGACTGGGAATTTTCCATGACTGCTTGACATAGAGCTATTAAAACATATTTAATCTTACTTACTCATAATCAGATTTTTATGGCAGTAAAAAAACGCAAGCCTAAAATGAATATAAATGTCTTCCTCTGCCTAAACACAGACAGTATCTTTTACTATTTTTCATACTAGTAATAAAGTCACTCCTCATATTACTACACTGTGAGTCAACAAAACAGCTCTTTATTGGTTTTGGGTGGTGCTTTTTTTTTCTTTAAATACCTCTTAGGTAAAATGGAATTACCTAAACACTGTTGAAAAAACAACTTTTCCACAAATGCTGAAGCACGGAATTCTGCAAAGAGAAGCATTATTGGCAAATTACTGTAGAACAGAAGAGGATTCAGGAAACCCTCCTTAGTCAAAAAGAACACGTGCTTGATTTCAGCTGATGTAAACATTACATGCACCCAGGAATGAATGAGTGCTTCTTCAACCCAGTCCTCCTTTGGGAAAAATGCTCCAACCTGGTCACCTGGAAGGGTACCTATCCCTACTGAATTATTCTCAGAAGCGTCATTTCAAAAAAACTGAATGTTTTCAAGCATGTTACTAATTATTCAGACTGCTTTAGCCAAAATGGTATTTTTACTCTTCAAAAATCAAGAAAACAGCCTGTTATCATTAATCTCAGAGCAGCAGAACATCTGAGAAGCATCTTGCTCATTATTATCAGAAAGCACAACCCCACATGACAGTTCTGATGAATCTGGTGCCCTTGCAGCACTCCTTAACTCTAGGACAGTAGGAATCATGAAAAGCCACTTACTCTTTTCTGCAAATAAATGTTGCAGTAGCAATGTGTTCCTCCACTGCCATCTCTATATTAGCTTCCTCCGAGTTTGACTTGGCTGGTCAAAAAGACTTGGCCTTAAATGGAACCAATTTTCTTTTCAAAGAAGTCATAAATAATCTCAAAATGGAACAATAACTTTCTGCTTATTGCACATACTACCTCTAACCCCCTATACAGCATATAAAATACTTCATTCTGCAGGGAGGAACAGAGATTTCCTCACCTGTAAGGAAATTAATTTTGAATCCTTGGAGCTCCACACTACGTTCATATGTGCAGCAGAAAGTACTGCATACCACAAGGACTATGTGCCTGCTCCATCACCAAGGAGGTCACCCAGAACTTGGCCCCTTGCTTAGCACGGGCAGTAGGTCTGGTTTTATTTGCATTGGCACAAGGACCCAGGGAGGGCAAGAGCCTTATGCACTACACCTCTCTACACGGGAAAAAGGAAGATGATGTTGAAAACAGAAAATCTTTTAGTATTTTGAAACTAAAGAACCAAGGCAAAACCAGACCAAATTACTTGTTGAGGACTGCAAGTCTTTGGCAGATGAAACGATGCAGTTTAAATCATTCAAATCCCACGACAACGTTCACATGACATCACCTTCCCTCTTGCTCACAGCCCAGTCTTTCTACAATTTCATGTTGTTTCAAGTACCAGCTTGTCTTTGTTTTGAAGAATTGACTATATTTTCATCACAATTCTATCTGTTCACACATATGATAAGCGCAGCTAAATTCTGGCAGTGTGTTATCACCAACCTGAGATCTTTTGAAGAGAGCACCTATACAGTATTGTTTTGGTCACATTTTCAGTTCCCTTTCATCTTCAGATAGCCATGAGCATGTTTGTTTATGCACAAATGTGACTGTCAGAACAACTGCGTATATTTTCAGATATACACATGCTTTCACCATGTTTTCTTCTCCTAGGAGTTAAATCCCCACCTCATATCACATAAGCAAGATCCCATTTGTATAGGACAACTACAAAAATCTAGGCCCATAGCTAGAAGTATGCAGAGTCACATACTTTATTTTAATTCCTCCAGATCACATTAAGATCCATCTCAAACATACCCAACTTCCAGAGGTAATACACAACTTCAGCCAACTTGCAAGAAGTTTGTTTGTTTTTTACCCCAATATGCTGTACAAGTCTCTCCCTCAGATAAAATTGTATTCATTTATTTTTTGTTTAAAAATTATTTATGGACACACAGAAATAAAGATGTGACTACATTCAATGGTACTTCTGTTGCAAAAAGAAGCTTCCAGCAGAAATTTTTCCCAGCAAGTTGATTCTCGAATATTCAATAACAAGGATGAGCTGGTCATGAATCACCCCAAGTGCACACACATATCCACACCCGCCATTCCCGAGGTAGCTGTGTGACTAACACAGACAGTGCTGAGCCACAGGTGTTAAACATTACTTGCCCTGTAAAACTTAGTTAAGACTTCACTTTACGCAATGAAGTATAACTTTATACATGGCTTCTTCCTGCTCATTTAAAGGAAAAAGCAACATCCAATTCAAGTCTATTTTCTACACCATGCCTCCAACCTGATACTTTTTTTCTCCTAACAGCAGCTCATGATACCATCTGAGGGTATCCTGGGCTGCATAAAAAGGAGTGTGGCCAGCAGGTCAAGGGAGGTTATCCTCCCCCTCTACTCTGCCCTGGTGAGGCCACATCTGGAGTACTACATCCAGTTCTGGACTCCACAGTTTAAGAAGGACAGGGAGCTGCTGGAGCAAGTCCAGCAGAGAGCTACCAAGATGATCAGCGGACTGAAGCACCTCTCTTATGAGGAAAGGCTCAGAGACCTGGGTTTGTTCAGCCTGGAGAAGAGAAGACTGACCAGGGTTCTTACCAATATCTGAAGGGCATGTGTCGAGAGGATGGAGCCAGACTCTTCTCAGTGGTGCCCCATGACAGGACATGGGGCAATGGGCACAAGCTGGAACACAGGAAGTTCCACTTAAATATGAGGAAAAATTTCTTTCCTGTGAAGGTGCCAGAGCAGTGGAAGAGGCTGCCCAGAGAGGCTGTGGAGTCTCCTTCCCTGGAGACATTCAAACCCGCCTGGACGCGGTCCTGTGCCCCTGCTCTGGGTGTGCCTGCTCACGCAGGGGGTTGGACAAGATGATCTCCAGAGGTCCCTTCCAACCCCTACCATTCTGTGATTCTGTGATCTGGTGCCTGAAGGATACAGGCTGGCATGTAATTACCCCTATCTAGGCCTAATGCAATTCAATTTCTTCAGCCGAGTTAGGAACTACAAGATACCCTCTGCTTTATTCCTGACTTCATACACTGCTCTGCTTCCTTTATTAAATTAAAGGAAGCATCACTGAAACTCAGCCTTCTGTGGGCTAATATGTTAGCAACATTTGCACCCTTCCAAAGCCAATCATGTCTTAATGACAGCTTCCTAAAAAGCCAAAAAATCTCCTGTGCAACTTCAGAGTAAATTCTTAACATCTCCACTACAGAAGTCAGTGGTAAATGTTCTTCCCTCAACACATGCCATGCACTGCATTGGTAAGGAGATGGCTTGATGGCTTCATTAAAATAAAAAAGAATAATAAAAAAAAGGAATAAAAATCTCATTTCTAGCTTTCCAGGAACATGTCTGCACATCTGCAATAAAAGCAGCTCTACCATCAACATACAAATCAATGTAACAATGATCCCAAGATGGATTAAAAAACGCCAGCAAGTTAGACAAGTCATTTTTTAACAAAGCCGCATCTGTGCAGAGAGCACAGAGACCTGATTGTGGCAGAGATTCCTGCCCTCGTCCCCAACAGCATGACATGACTGCAGAGGCCACAGCAGCACTCCTGGGGGACAGGGGGACAAGGCAGCATGCATTATGCCGGGCTGTTTCACTCACTGTTACCCACTTGGGAGTTACAGCAGCGATGCAGAGGGCACTTCAGTCCGCACTTCAGTAAATGCGACAGTAGCTTTGCAGAAGCAATGTTTGAACACTACTATTTAATTTGTACCAAGATCAGCAGTAGTTACCTACTGGATTTTAGTAATTTTGACTGGCTACTGTTAAGCAGGGTTTTGGGGGTTTCCCGAGTCCCAACAGGGATAGTATTCACAGAGTCAGACTGGTTTAGGCTGGAAGGGATCTTTAAAGACCATCCAGTTTAACCTACCCTGCCATGGTCAGGGACATCTTTCCCTAGATGTTCCCATGAAGTATAGGAAGCCAAGCGACTTGTACCCAGCTAGAAGCCAAAACCAGAAAGTATTTCAGAATGTGCTTAATTTTAAATACATTATGACTCTTCTATAATTCAGGTGAAACTGTGCTGCATATTCGTGCTGGGATTACCAACCTTGCTGAATCAAGATCTCTCTACTTATTTCAAGTAGAGCAACATCAGGAGCTAAATCTCCATGGAAAAAATTACACACCCCAATATTATGCAAGTCAAGGCACCAAATTTTAGAAACCCAAGCCTCAATACTTTCTCTCACTGCTTGTTTTGGGTTCGTTACCTTTAGCCATGATCGTATTGGTTAGCTATAGGTCACTGAAACCCTCCTGTGCCTTTAAACCTACCAACCCGCATGTCTTTCCTTCACCAACAACTTCCCCCTCCTGCCCAGCCAGAAGCCACTATCGCAGCTGCATGTTTGGAAACCGCCAGCGTCTGCTGATAAGAGAAGCAAAGCTCACGATCGGAACGGTCTGCTCACCTCTACTACCTGCAGCTCTGAAGAGACCTTTGAAACAGCCCTCTCTGCTGCCAGAGAGCTGCCCTGCAAAATGCACTGTACAGAGCCACAACGAGTAGGACACTCAAAACCAAACTTCGGATTCAGAATAAGCCCAAGAGCATTGCATCTTTATTATTACTTTCCAACGGAGACTGAGAGGTGTAACGTGTCCACAAACGCACTTGGAATTAAGGGGAAAGAGGACACGACAAGTGTCAGTACTTGGTCAGTCAATGCCAAGGCAGAAGAAATCTAGGTCTGAAGATGAACGTCCCAGTTCTGCACCAGTGATGTCAAAGAGAAGTTAATTATTTAGTTATTCATGTGAGCCCCCAAGTTCCTCACTTAATTAGGCTGAAACATACAGCTAAGTATAAAAGGTAGCTGCTGCTTTAAACAAAGACTTTAAACTAAAAATGTAATTTGTGGGATCAGCACCATACACAGCACAAGAAACCCAATGACACAGACTGCCCCTCTGGAAAAGGTTAATCCCAACACCTGGAGACTAGGAAAACCTGCCTCCCCTCTGAAGGCACTCCCGAACTCCACAGAGGGCCCAGGGTCTTCAAGGTTCTTCCAGGGTCCCTGGGGGAGTGTCAGTGCATCGCTACCTCAGGCTGGTCTGTGGCATCCTCCTCACCGCCACAGCAGGTAGTCCCCAAGGAAGAGAATCAGCCTGCTCCTTCACGAGACTGCGAACCAAGTTTTATTTTCCAAAAGACAGGACCTAGGTACATATTAGCTACTCCCCTACACTGTTTCCATGTTGCACACACAATTACAGATACTGGTTTAGAAAAAAAAATTCGGTGTTTTTATCAAAACTGTAAATATACTGACAGAATAGAGACACTGCCCTGCAGGGAACAAAACTTATTAGAAGTTATATGATTCATAAATTCATGTATTTATTGCAGATGGGGGCCAAACAGTGTTTGCCATTTATGCAAGTACACTTGAAGACCTTTCTCTGAGCAGAAAACAGCACAAGTACAGCTATTTTTATAGCTATCTAAAAAATGGCAGGGCATGACACCTCTTTACTGTGTGGTAAAAAGTAAGGTGAAAAACTGGAACAACCTTTTTCTTCTATCCGTCTGAGAGTCTAAATGAGTAACTTTATTTATAGCTACTAATGGTTACCACTTCTGAACTTATTTTTTCTCCTCAACAAACCATCTTTCTAGCAGGGAATTTAAGCTTTCAAGCATTCAGACGTTTTTGTTAAGTTTTGCTCAGTATGGCTTTTGAGCTGTCAAAAAACTTCCCAGGTCACTGAAAAATAAACAAACAAAAGGCAAATTTTTGTTTACTGTTTCAGTTAATTCCAACCACAAAAGTCAGAAGGAGGGAGCAGATACACAAACCAATTGCAATTTTTTTACTTTTAAATAATCCTGAAGCAACTCATTGTCATATGTTTCCTCCTATGTGGACATTCCCCCACCTGCGCCAAATCATTTACTTAAATTTAAGAAATGGTTAAAAGCACATGGGATGTGCATGAATGTTAGGTAACATCAGCATTAGCAAGGAATAACAGGTTAATATAAAAAGAAGGCACAAATATCATATTTAGATCTGCATTGGCAAAGAGTAGAAGGTATTATATTCCCCCACCCCTCTCCTCTTCATTGGTAACAGGGAAAGGAAGCAACAGCACGCAGCATTGCAGCTGCAGTACAATAAAATATCAGCAAGCTAAATCAATGTACACACCCACAAAAGAAGCGGCAGCTTACAAAGCCATAGCTTTGAGCTTATTGACATAGCCTTTTCTTTTTTTAAAGCACGTACAAGGAGGTGTTTCCAGGTGGTCTCAGACCCTTCCACGAGTGAAGATGTAAAGAGCAGACTTCTCGATGGTCCCAAGCATAGGCTGCCTCCAGCAGTCTCGGGTAAAGCTCTCGCCATGTGACAGATATTTCTTGAAATTTCTCTCTCTTGTAACAATTACAAAGATCTGGTAAATACCCAGCTGTTTCCTGAGAGCAAGTGGTGGTACCATGACTGCTCTTCTGGAGAGAAAGAGCTACTCCCTGAGCACTAGCTACTCTGGTACAGCGTCTGGAACAAAATTAGGGGAAAAGATGATCACATAACAACAAAAAGTAGGAATTTTAGTGTCAATAAAACTAAAAAGGGCAATTTTTACTACAATAATATTGCCACCAATGGAGCAGTACTAACAAATGCCAAAGTCCTGGTCTTTAGGACATGCATTACTGCAGCTTTCTCAAGAATAACTCCAGATTTCTCCAATAAGCCCATGTGAAACTATCCAGAAGCATGTCATTGCTCAATACTGCTGGAAAAAGAAAAATTAAAAAGACAACCCTAAAAAGCAAGCCTTTCCAAAATTTTGGCATTTATAATACTGGAGGCCCAACCAGAAAAAAAATACACTCAAAACCTACAGATAGGAAAACTCCAGCTGGTCTCAGGACAGCAACAGAAGATTATTCTCTGACTTTGATAGAAATTACAAAGCCAAAAAAACCCTGAATTTATGCATTTTAAAGCAGTAGCAATGAGACACTGTTGTCACGTCCAACAGTGAGAAGCTATCCTGCTAAAGCATCTGCTCCGGCACAGAGCCTGACACCAGCTCCTCTCCTCCGCTTCCCCAGGAACACCTCGGGCGATCCCTGCAGCAGCGTGACCCATGATCTGCTGCTGCAGGTGTCCGGACCTTTGCTGCCTTGAGCCCTTCCTGCCCCTTCAATTTAGCCACTGATTAACATGCACCCACTCTTCTTTCCTAATGGGAGGCAACTCCCATCTACAGTAGGCACATCCCTGTCCTCTGGGACAGCCAAAGCTCATGCTGCCTACCAAAAACTCTGATGTGTTACCACAAAAAAAAAAAAAAAAACAAAACAAAAATCCCAGGAAAACAGCAAAGCTTTTGTGGCCTCTCTGACTGCATAAAGCAACTGTGCACTTTTCAAATCAAATATTTGCAAGCAATACAAAGGAGTGTTTCTGTAAGCAGCACACAAGTTCAAGAAATCAAAATTCAGGATTACAGCCTGTACATGCCCAACTCCAGAAGCACCTGGAACACAGTAAATGGTGAATCACTATGCGAAGGAAAAGGATCCCATGACTCAATGCTTTCCCTTTGCACTCAGTGAGGGCTGCTAAGAACAAGCCACTGACAAAGGACCACTGGACGCTCATAAGAAAATGCACAGATTTGGGTATCACCTTCAGCCCTCTACCCACTACTGATGGCATCTCCACCTTAACTGCACAGTACGAAGGCATCCTTGTGACAAAGCTGTAACTATACAGTAAAAGTTTAACACAAGTATTCCATTACATTGTAATTCTGTTTATTCATGGGCTTCTGTACAAAAAACACAGGGAGTTTACTACTGCACCAGGGCTGTAGTCATTTAAGGTACTGAAACACCAAAGCAAAATGATGGCAGAAATGGTGCAACGGAAACACAGAAATTGGGAGTAGAGACTCTCAGAACTAACACAAACCAGAGAAACACCCTTTTGCTGCAAGTGCTGTGAAACTTTATGCCAAAATACCATCTGCCATCTGTTAAAACTTCTCTGATTTGGCACGCCAAGTATTAGAAATGTAATTGCGGGGGGGGGAATGTGAGGGGGGTAAGAGCTGCTGTGCAAATTCTATTTTCCAGCTCAGATTGGCTGCATTTGTTTATTCCTTGAAATAGCTTATCAAGTATCACAGGGCAGAATCCAACTCTTGGAGTTTCAACAACAAAGAGCTCACTTCATCCGCCGCTCCTCCTGGTACACAGTCTAAAAAGCAGCAGGAAATGCCACCCTTCAAAGCCCTGCTGTGAACGCCGCTCTCATCTTCTTCTAGGGAATATACTAACTGATTGCACACACTAAACGAACCTATCCATCGTACCCATCACCAGAAAGCTGTAATGAAATAAACCCTGATCACAAAACCACAGTCTCTATTTAATAAGGGGAAGAGATCCAATAAGACAACCAACAAAGCAAGAAGTCTGACCTGGAGAATTGGCAGCCAGTCCTTTGTCCCAACTTGAACTCCACTGGCCTGCTAACTTGGCTCCTTTCTGAAGCAAATAAAAATATACCCTAACGAAGATACACAGTTGGTTTCTGACCCACTAAAATGGTCAGATAGAAGTGATCCCCACTGCTTCTATAAACCAGACAGGTACATTAAACAAAGGGATTTGAGTTTTCCTCAGGATAAACAACTTCATAAGAAAAACAATCCCATTCTCTTAAATATATTTAACTTCATCTGAGTAAACATTTTAATGGCATGTTAAACAACAGCAACAAAAATAGGACCAAACAATCCATTTCCATTAACGCTGTAAACATCAATACTTTTTCAAAACAAGGAATAAACTTCTCTTATCTCCTGTCCCCAAAACCAAGGCTAGTTTGGCTGAACACAAAGAGGAGGCGTGAGAATCTTTCCTGAGAAATCCTGCATCTCTGTTAGCAAGGTTGGGAAGAAGGACAATACGCACATGCAGCACACAACATCAAAGCCATGCAAGGCTCTGCCAGTCGCACCACCTTCACAATCCAGCATCGTTTCAAGAACTACAGAAATATTTTCTCCAGATACTGGAAAGTTCAACGAAATGAGTTTCCTAAAGCCTTTTGAAGGTTTGGAAGAGGAAGAGGGAGAAAGAGGGCCAAGGGGGTTGGGGCGTTAACTTTGATGACAACTTTCAGAAATACTCAGCTTTGTCATTCTGGCTGGAGTTAATGGCAGTGAGCACTCATCAACCATTTCAGCCTCTGGTCTCTACCGGAGGTTATGCTACAGGCACCAGAATCAATCCTGACTTTGAGACCATGATGGCAGGCTTGGGCAGCAGGGTGCCATTCTGCTGGCATAACCATGTCAAGTAGCTAAGAATATAAAAAACAACCCAAAAAAACACTCAGTACTTTTAACAACTACTCCAGTACAGAGGCAGACATGCCATGAGAAAAAGCCCTTGGGTAAACTTGCTCAGGGTGGGAATGTAGCTATGCCCCCCAGGGGAAAAAGCACCAACCAAACATTTTCCTCTGCTAAGGTGTCCTTGGCATTCCTCGCAAGGGCATTCTCCAAAACAAAACAAAGACAGTCTCGTATTAACACGCTCTTGTATCACTGGCCTATAATAAAGGATTATTAATAGTTTCCCAAGAATATATAGGAAGAGGCAACACTAACATATCAAAGTGCACATAGCCTTTTATTTCCTGAGTCCTCCAGCACAGCTGTTCACCCTGTGCCTGCCATCAGCCAGGATCACGTGTGAAGGCACAAACTGGCTCCTGAAGTCTGCTGCTGAGCTTCCCTTTCTTCCTTCCTCTTTCCCTCATTTGGAACAAAACAAATCCAAAACCCAAATAATGTCACAGAAATATTTAACCCATCTATGAGACGGCTGAAGAAAACACTGATTTCTTCAATATTCACCTTTGCTTAATATTCACTCAAAAATCTCTAGCGAGGCTCGCCACAAGAGAAGATTACGTACTTTCAAAGAAAAGAAAGTCTGATACCATAAACCAGGCGAAATGCCCCACTGAAGCCATTTAAGTATTTACTAAATTGTATTTGCTAAAACGTATTAACATACAAATACAGGAATCCCACTCAACTACAAAGTCCAGCAGGCCACCGGATGGTACAGGAGATTGATAAAGTCTATCCTCCAGGACGCTCTCCTTCAGCATGCCATTAATCCTAGGAGTAAAAGATATTATACTGACTCTCACACTTAGGCTCTGCTCCACCGTGCTTGTATTACCCACTGGGGGCAGAGCCACTGAGACACATAAGAAATCCAGCTTAAGATGTATTGAATCTGAATTTTCACTGCAAGTTCAGAAAACCGTACAAGTCAACCATACTTTTCACTTTTGAAGATTTCTTTCCATACAAAAGCATAAACTGTAAAGTTTTCCTCAAAGCATTAAAATGGCTGGAGTGCTCTTTGGTTTTTTTTTCCATTTACTGATTGTGGCCGCTCCTTCTTAGTAAAAAATAACTAAACACAATTGATCACTAGGAAAAATTACAAGATTTCATATAGAAACTGTGTGTTAAACCCCCTACAGAAGAGTTTATGCAAAATAGAAATGTTACCTTTGGTCAGTAAAACCAAACACATACCAATTCCTGCCATGTTTCAAATCTGAACCAAAATCACGTCCGTTCCTAGTATGGTATTCCACAAGGAAAAACATACATTACCGAGTTCCTCCAACGTCACTCATTTTTGATATTTCAATGAAAAAAAACCCTAACCCTCTAAATTTCTGCCAAATAAGAAGGCTTTTACAGGCTAGACTGAAGAACAGTCACTTGGCCACAGAGGAAAACAGCACCCAAGCAGAGAGCAAGTATTTACATTTATCAGTAAAACAAGCACAGGAGCGACACGTTTACAGCTGAAACAACCCAGCAGCCTTCCCCAGCCAGTCACTGGTTTGCAATGGGAAAGTGTCTGGCCAGTCACAATGTCCACTGAGCAACACGCTGCAGAGCGGCCGCCAGACACCCCCCACAACCCAGCTCTACACTGGCTGTCCAGCTGAGGACATCAAGAACAGGCATAAACGATATTTGGACCTACCCAAGATGACAGTCTTGATCACTGACTTTGCAGAAATGAGTCTATGAGTGGACAGTACATTCTCCCCCAACATCCTCCTACTTCTTACAGGTACGTTTAGAAATACTGGTAATCTTTACTCATTCCTTCTGCCTAATGAACCTTTCCCAGTACACTTTTCCAATATAACGCTCGTATTTTCCAGGTAACAAAGCAGTAATATCATCTTCAGCATGGATATAGTTTACTTCACAAGGCAGATCTGGAGGATGGTTAATATCAGTTCCCATTCTGCATCCAAACTTTGAAAAAGCCCTGTCTTTAAAAAAACTGAGTGTTTGAGCTACTTAATGGACTTCTAACCAAAAGGATAAGCCACTTATCCTCTCTTAATCAGGGGGCTGTCAAAAACGAAGTTGCATTACAGGAAATATGACCAATGCATAATGTTCAAATTTCACACATACATAGGACATCTTAGAAAAACCTAAATAAGTTTAAAAAAAACCACACCATGCAAAATTTGTACAATAATACCTGAACAACAGCAATTTGCCTATAACTGTTGCCAAACAGCTAGCCATCCTCCTTTATGTCTCACTAGTGGTTTAAAATGTCACATAATGATAAATAACAGGAAGATGAAGAGAAATGAGAACGCCTAAGCCATGACCCTCTCATACAAGCCTGAAGTCATAATCAATCTAGCAAGTTTCGAGGTCACATCCTGAAACTTGTAAAGTAGCCACAATTAGTGACTTACGGCTGGTAATTCTTTTTCTCCCCCCCCTCAGCAAAAGTCTTAATTCACAGTGACTTTTTACCTCCTGCCCTTCTACCGGGGCTCCACCCAAAACTATGTTCCTGGCTTCAGACCACAGCTGGGGACTGTGATTCACTAAGGAAAAATACCAGCCCTGCAGCCAAAAAGGTTGGCGAGATCAAACTACCCAGAGGACATGCTTCTCTCCAGAACTTCAGGGAACCATGTGCATGGTGCTGCTGGCCTGCAACAGGCACGCACTCACCACGCCGGACCTGCAAGGGATGGAGCTGCTGCTCCTGCCCCTCACAGGAGGCTGCAGCACCTTCCACTGGGGCTGCATCCACCCAAGAGACACAAAAAGACATTTCTCTTGCTAGAATTTTTTTTTAAGTTACATCAGTATTCACTCCCCCTGTTAAAAGAAAAAAAAAAAAAAGCAGGCATGCCATTTGTTTGCTAGGGGTTAGGTCTGGGTTTGTTCTGTGCAAACACAGTGTCACTATATAAATACACACACATACGCACCCACACACATACGCACCCACAAAAAGGGCCAAGGACCTACCAGTTTTCCTTGAGCTATCTTCTAAAGCCAAAAACCAGATTAATGAGACAATATTGGTCTTACCAAGCTGAAGTCCAAGAGTCAGCTAAAATCACTACAGAGGAAGCTCAATGTGGTACAACCAAGCCAACCGGCAGCATAACTACTGATGAGGGGCCCCAAAATTTTTCTTCCATCTTTTGTGGCACACTGGGGTAACAAGAGCGCTGAAAGATTGCAGGGGTTTCTCTGGTTACTCACGGGACCAGAGCACTAGACTCTCCAGAGGACACAGGAAGCTCAAGCTCCCCTTCCTTTCCGCTTCCCTCTCTCCTCCAAAGTGGTCCTCTCCCGTCTCCACAGAATCACAGAAAAAAAAACTGTGGAGCATTTCTGGTGAAAGCCTGTGCCGCTCAGCTTCAAAAATAAGTGGGGACCGCTGTGCTTTCAAACACAATCCCTTTTACCAGGCAGCAAGCTGTGCAACAGCTCCAAAAACAAGGAAGAGCCAGAGAGGTTCACAACCTTCAGTATCACCCATACATGGGCCTCACCAAATGAAAATACATATGAAGAAGAAAGTCTGGTTAGAGCAAAACAGCTTACTCACAAAGTGCTGACGCAAATATACAATTAGGGAAAAGACAAAAAAAAAGTAACCATTTCAGTGAGGTGTCACCAAAAGGTAAAAAAAAAAGCCAAGACTCAGAAGCAACAGAAGCAACCAAGACCTTTGTAATGGTGGGGGTTTCACAGCTCTCCTGTAACTGGAGCCTGACTGAACATACCTAAAAAACCACGAGCGGACCCTGCACAATGTCGAGCCTCTATTGGTAATTTCAGTAGTTACGTGTTTTGCAGCTTTAAGAGAATTCTTGTGTCATTTTACAGTATTAGTGGTGCCAGCAGGGCTGGTAGGCTCCAGCCCAGTGACAACAACTATGCTTCAGCTGCACAAATCTATGTTGTGAAAGGCACATGTGAAGTATGTGTAGTAGGCAGTTATGATGATGTGCCACCGATGAGCCGAACGCGATTTCCTGACTTACAGAAACAAACCTACAAAAACTTTTTCTTTCCGACTCGGAAAGACCCGAGTCCCTTTTGAGAAGTTTTCCACTCAAAACATAATGCTCTCTAATTAACCTAAAAATAACTGTTGACAAAACAACCATCAGCTTTTAAAAATCCTAAATACAAGAAGTAGTCACAGCTCAGAAACTTCAGAAAACACAGCCAATGTCAACAGCCAAGAGAGGCACCATTCCTTCTTGGCGTGACTTGGGCGATCAGAAGTCCTCCAGAAACGTAACCTTTGTGCCATCGCTTATGGGATGATGGTTCTGCCCCACCAGTCTGAAACGCAGCTTTGCTGGTGTAAGCTGCATCAGTGTCACAAGCTGGAACATAAAACCCCATACTTGTGCTATCAGTAAAACACTTTTAACAGAAACCAGGAGACCTCCGAGATTGTCCTAAACACACATGCTATGCTGCACAGCACAGCCAGAACCCATGCGTATCGATGCCAAAATTTATTATCATGACCAGATTTTCACTTGAAGAGCAAAAGCTTGGCAGTGCCAAGGTCATCTGGTTGCAGGGGATGCCGAACCTCTCGAAGGGCTCCATGAATGGCTCTGCACTGTGAGGCAGTGACCTTCTAAACGCTGCAGCGTAAGAACACCAAGCAGTTTGCTGCAAGCTGCGTACCCAAAACAAGAGCTTCCAGGCTCGGCAGATACTACCTCTGAGACAGCCTCCTGAAGCTAAAGTCAAAGCCTCAGAATTAATTCTTGCCCCATAGCCTTCCCACAGAGGGAGGTTCAGCACTTACTCCTTCAGGACACATGCTGGGTGCCCTGCCTTAAAATAGGGTACACAAGAAAATATGTTCAACTGTGGAAAGCAGAAATGAAGGAAACCATTCTGAACCCAAGGTACCAGCAGTACTGCTATAAATAAAACCATGATAGACACAGACTTTCTGCTGTGCCTCATAGGCGGCTACCCCGAGAGAAACAGCAGTAGGACCTCTCTGATGATGATGATGCTTTTAATACCCTCCCCTTCAACACCATCTGCCCAGACACACTAGACAGAAGGCAGGAGGCAGAGTTGTTCTTCCCCCTTCTCTTCCAGTTGTGGAAATTAAGGGTGGAAAAAAAAAAATTCCTTTATCTTTTAAGCTTAGCAGCAACTAAATGCAGTCAGTCCCTGCAGCCGCAGCAATGCGCACTGTGCTGCAAGCTCCCCAGGAGCTGAGCACCAGCTCAGGGGGCTGGTTTGGACAAGACAACCTCCAGAAGTGCCCCCCCCCCCCCAAAATAAACAACCTCAAACACTCTCTGACCTCAGCTGGGCCAGCAAATGCCACACTTCTCCTGTAACAAGGACAGTGACCATGGTTCAGTGCAACACACCATATATCTTTGGCAAAGTGAATCCCCGCATAAGAGGAGGAAAATGAACTTGACTTCTGCACCCACTTCTCCTGCTGCCCCAGTAAGCGCTGCTTGAGAACTTCAGATGCTGAAGAGGCAGTCTGAGCTTCAATCTCCTGCCTTTTTTGTGCAAAATTTCCTTGTGTTCCTTCTCATCTTGAGATGACTCTTCTCCTTCCCTCGTGGTATACATCCCCTTTTAGCAGGGATGCATTTTCACTGGAAAAAAGAAGTCTGATCTCAGCTACCACAAGGAGATTGCTCCCTTGTGAGCACCCTGGCTGTTGGTAAAACATACAGGAACAATTTTTTCAGGCTGTTTTGAGCAACACAGCCAAATGGCTCTATTGCACACATCCACACTTTTAATTCTGAGTATGGATCTCTGGGATTTCTACAGGTTTTAACACTCTGTATATGAAAATATGACGACTATGTAAATATACTGAAAAAGTTATGATTCTACCACTGACCTTCCTTCAAACACCAAAAGGTAGCACAGAGCAATCAACAGCCTGAAATAGTTTTTAAAAGTCTCAGAAAACACTTCTCCTCTGTATTTTGAATGTGTATCTTCCAGCAACAAAAGCATTTGGGGGGAGTAAGTTCCAGGGCCAACTCTTCTAGCCTAATGCTTTACTCAGAGCAATCTTTTTTTAAATTGGCTGAGTTAGAAAACTGGGAGAGAGATGGAAGTACAACCACTTGTCGTCCTAAAAGAATAAAAGCTAAGAATACTATGAAATAGTAAAGGAAGGAAGCTGGACAGCAAGATGGAGAAGTTAAAAAGCTGTTACGTCTTGGACGACAGCAGTGTCAGTGGATCAGCGGGAGCTTGGCGTCATCCCACATCACATTTAACATGGCAAGTCCCAACAGGACTCTGCACCGTGCACGTTCCTGCACTCCGGCAGTATCTTACCCAGTTGCCTTGTTTTATTCCAGAGAGCACCGTCCTATACTGAGAGCAGGTTACAATCAGCACCTAGCTATGGAAAGATATGGGAGAAATAGTAGTGCAGGGGGGTTTCTCTATAACACCTTTTAGTTGTACAATATTTTTCTGCAATGACCACGCTGAAGACATTCCTGCCTCCAGGAGTTCAGCCCAGTGAACAGGGGCTTCTTGGTAATGCTGAGGAACAACGTCTATGAAGTGCCAGTATATACCCTTCTCACCTATCAGCTTTTCTCCCAAAACGTAATTTTATCAGCAGACTTAGATCACTGACAAATGAGAGCAGAGCAGACCAGGCTTTTTACCTGTGCCGTTCATCCAGCTTCCTCTTTCTTCCACCCACTGCAACTTATTTTAAGAAGAACAATAATTCTCTCAGATAAGTCAGCAAATATTTTCGTAAAGAGCAGCTGCAGGATGTCTGCCTCGTACAAATTAAATTACCCAGCTAGTGGCTCAATCCAGTGCCTTCAACAGGCATTTTTCTGCGGTAGCTGGGTCAGGCCCAGTGCATTTCTGCTATTGTGCCTTACGCTCCCTATATTCGACTTACATACGCTACACTGTGAGGAAAGGAAAATATTTATACTTATGGGTGGGACTCTGGATGCAGATTAAAGTCAAGATGTTGTATTTACCGATCTTTTAAAGTAATATCAACATGTTGAAAGGGAGTAAGTTCTTAAGAAACATCAAAGTCTGCATGCAGCAACCACAGATTAACATAAATACAGGCTGAAATACTAACACAGACTGGCAAAATTTAGTTGCTTTTCCCCCAGGGCAAGTAATTTTGGCTAATAGTGGAGTCAAAACCATTAACTCTCTTCTTCACCTTTATGTAGGGCACGCTACAGTACTTTGTGTCACAGCAAATGACTCTTCAGATTAATTTTGCAAGGCTAGGCTAATACTACCATATTGCTCATGGCTTGCAAGCTTTTGAAAGGTGAGGGCTACATCCTCTACAGGGTTGGGGGGGAGGGGAAGGCAATATTACTACTTAACTCAGACTTTTTGAAAGTTAATCCTGCATTTCTTCCTTCTTATTGCACTTGACAGAACTTTTGTTGTCAGACAAATGAAAAGCTAACAAGCAGTAAGGTGTATGACCTTCTTTTATTTGACTAATTATTATTCCGGTAAACAGATCACCTATTTTTCTTGTGGGAGCATCAGCGGCAGCACTGAGAACGCAAGGTAAGTTATATCATGAGGGCAAAGGACAGTTTTGCAGCTTCATCGCAGCCCTATAAAGCAGACGCCTGCCCTGTATTTACAACCCTGACGGTACAACTGCTTCAGCAAGGGGTGCGATTAAAGCAACCGCGCAGTCAGTCACCAGAAGTCACAACCTGGGTGCAAGCTTTGGCAGCAACCTACAAGCACAACACAGGCACAGAAGTCGCTGCGTTAAGACCAGGCACTTTATGATCGAGAGGCTGTGTCGACGCTAGGCGGGCTGAACCGATTTGGTAAAATATTGCTGTATAAAATCCAGCTTACTTAGAGCAAAGTTTTGATTGTTAGCGTATACCCTGAGTAAGTAGCAGAGCATCTTTGATTTGGTTTCCTCACCCGACATGATGGAGTTGTCAAGATCCACAAGATAGTGGTAAAGCTCAAACCGCTTTCAAGACTTAAGCCTCGTTACTTTGGATTCTGTATCGGAAGATTTTGTCTATACTTAATACCACGCACTTAACAAACAGATCAGCCTAACAGCAGCCCTGCTTCTGCAACCTCCATCATCTGAAGCCTCGCATGCCCATGCAAGGCGACAGAGGCGTACCGCCCCCGGGAGCTCCCCGCTCCCCCCGAGTCGCGCTTTCGGAGGCTGCCGGGCAGGGGGCGGGCAGGGACCCGCACCAGCCCCGCCGGGGCCCACAGCAGCCTCCTTCCCGCGGGGGACCCC
>VZTV01071294.1:0-20670 GCA_013400875.1 Anhinga rufa | reverse complement strand
GGTGACGGGTCCCCACCCTGCCAGGGTGTCACCCAGGGATCTTTGGATGCGCCCTCCATGCCCATCCTCTGCGCTGCCCCTCCGCGGCCCTCCCCAGCCCCATGGCCGGGTGGACCACCCTGTTTCTTCTTTGCCAGAGGAAGAGGAAGCACTTGGCAGGGCCCCGTCCTTACATGAGCCATCTCCGGCCTGGGCATCGCCGGCGGGAAGTGCTTGCTCATGGGCTGCTCCAAATAGCGTTTGCAGGTCACCTCCTGCCCCCGAGATGTGATTTAAGAAGCTCTTAAAAACATACCCCAGGACTTACTCCTCTTCCTCTCTCTCCCTCCCTTCCTCCCCGCCCCACCCCAAGCTCCTGGGAGATGACTTCCAGTTCATCCTCTGCGAGGGCTGCCAGCAGGAATCGCCCAGCCTCAAGCTCCTCACCTGCCTCCACACCTTCTGCCTCGATTGCCTGAGCAAGAACAAGGCTGCTGGGCAGTGCCCCGTGTGCCGGACGGCCATCCCGCAGGCCAGCGGCATCCCCGACACGGACAACCTGCTCTTCACCAGCCTGCAAGCCAGGCTCAAGGTCTACAAGAAGATCGCTGATGGCGTTGACTTGCTCTGCAACAACTGCGAGAAAGCTGGCGAGTTCTGGTGCTCTGAGTGCAAGGAGTTCATCTGCACCAAGTGCTTCGAGATCCACCAGCGCTACCTGAAAAGGGAGAGCCACGAAGCCAGGAGGGTGCTGGACATCAGGGCGCAGTCTGCTAAGGAATTCCTCGAGGGCACCGGGAGGACTGGTAACTTGTCCTGCTCCAACCCAACGCACAAGGGCCAGAGTGTAAGGTAGGACTAAGGACGTCTGTCCCCATCTGAGTGGTTTCTTGTCACAAATCTGTTTGGGCTGGTCCATGATGGGTGTCCCTGTCCCTCTGCTGCCCTGATTGCCACCATGTCATGGAGAAGATGGGTGGGAAGTAGTGACCAGCGGGCGCTAGGGCATGGAAGGAGGGTTTGGATGAAGTGGGTTTGAGCTGACGATGGGAGAGTGGGAACAGGGTAGACTGAGGGAGGGGAGTGTGTGGGGTGCTCCTTGTTAGCGTGAGGGGGGTGAGGTTGATGCAGCTCAGCGAGAAGAAGGCCTGTTGCTTCAGCTGCCGTGACGGACAGCAGAGGAAGGTGTGTTTTGCTGATGCTGCTAGACCAGCTTGGAGACGATTTGGTAACATCATGGATGCAATGCAGGACAAGGTTTAAAGGCCCTCAAGGGAAAGTCCAAGTGAGAGGGGAAGGAGCTGGAGCACCTGTGGAGGCCAGCACTCATGCTAGCCACGATGGCCCAGATGCCTCCGCAAGTCCCTGGCCCACCACTTGCAAAGGCTACCAAGACTTGTATGAGGGATGGATGATGATCTCCGCTCCCCGTTTCTTATAGTCTTGCCTTAGGCATCTTATGGAGATAGGGTACTCTTTGGTCTTATATTCTTACACGTAGCCCCAATAAGTGCTCATCAAAGGGCAGAGACCTCATTTCTTCACTGCCCTTGCAGTGTGCAGATGAATGTCTACCAAAATGCTTGCACAGTCACCGCAGTGACTTTAGCCAGCCCAACAGAGGAGCAGAAACCATGTGGAGATAGTGAACCAACACATCTTTTGGCAACTGGGAGAGTATAAAACCAAACGCCCGGGCCAAACATAGTGGTAACTTCAATTCAGTGAAGGAATCAATTTGCAATTTGATAAATTAACAAATTGCAAAGTGCATGGTCTAAATTACTGCTCTGCTTGTGCTTGGCCTCACAGCATCTACTGCAACAAGTGCGAGAAGGCACTGTGCTGCTCGTGCGCACTGCTGGACAGTCAGCATGCCCCCTTCTGCGACATCCTCAGCGAGATCCAGCACAGGCAGGAGGAGCTGGGCACCATGAGCCAGGAGCTGAAGCAGAAGCGAAGCGGCTTCGAGGCCACCTACGCTGCGCTGCAGGACGAGGCCGCCCGGCTGGAGCAGGCACAGCGGGAGATGCGGGAGCTGATCCGGCAGCGCGTGGAGCAGCTGGTGCGGCTGATCCGGCAGGAGGAAGAGGAGCTGCTGGGGCTGGTGGAGGCGCAGCAGGAGCAGGGCCAGCGGGACCTGGCGAGGGAGATGCAGCGCGTGGAAGGGGTGCTGCGACGCATGGAGGCGGGCGAGCGGCTGGTGGAGAAGATGAGCCTCTACGCCACGGAGCAGGAGGTGATGGACATGCAGCCCTTCATCAGGGACTCGCTGAAGGAGCTGCAGTGGCTGCAGCCGCCGGTGGCCGGGGACCGAGCGCAGCCCAGGAACTTTGCCGAGTGCAGAGCCAGGCTGCAGGCGCTGGTGGAGCGCGTCACAGGGCACCCAGGTGAGGAGGCGGTTGGCCAGGTGGGCTCGCTAGGGCGGGACTGAAAGCAGAGTTGAAGGTTATAATCCCTGGTTAGACCATATTCTCCATGGGTTTCAAGTCTCCTTGCACGTGGTCACTTGATGGACGTGTGCCTCCGGCCTTTGCTCATGCGTTGGGCACACTCTAACCTCCTCCAAGGACGGGGTGCAGATGTTGCATCCATCACTTCCAAAGCAACGCTTGTCTCTTGCCCTTGCGGGGTACGGCAGTCCCCCAAACGCAGTTGTACTGGGAGGGCACATGGTGAATCACTTGGGATGGAGCCATGCCATGGGTTGAAGGGCAAGGGAGGTGAGCGGCACCCAGAGATGGGGCACCTGGAGCAGGGGCTCACAGAGGCTGGTGGTGGCAAGGAGGAAGCAGGCGGAAGGGCTGGATCAAGACTGCACCCCCTCTGAGAAGTGTTTGTGCTGATGACGTATGCATGTCCCTCAGGGGTCATAACCATCCTCCAGGCCTTAGTGTCCTGCTGACCACTTCTGCTCCTCAGATCTCCAGCCCATTTGTCTTTGCTCAACCTTTGTCCACATCCATCTGGGGCAATTCCCCTTTCGGGTTGCTCATTACCACCTTGGGATGGCGTGTCCAACCGGTAAGGCGAAATGTTCCCCGGGAGCACTCCCCAACAGGGATGGCAAGAGGTCCACGACCGCTGCTGGGCTTGCCCAGGTCTTCCCCCAGCTCTTTGGCAGCAGAGCTGTGGTGGAAATGCTGGTGGTTTGGAAGTGGTGAAGGTCTTGGCCTCTGTGTTGTGTGCAGGGACGGTGTGCTGGAGGATCCAGGTTTGGTCAGAAGGTGGTAGCATCCTTCCAGAAAATGGGTGGGGAAAAAGCAATGGGAGGAAGAGACTTTGTGGGGTCTGCTGCTGTCTTCAGACCTGGGCTGTGACCAGTGTCCTCCTTGGCTCTCTGTGAGCATCCACCACTGAGCTCCCCAGGGTGAGCTCATGGGCTATGGATGGTCCATAGAAGAGCCCGGTGTGATGTCCTGGATGGAGCTTGGGGCCTCCTGGGCACAAGCTGCCTCCCACCCCACTCCTTGCGTCTCTATCTCATGGTAGGCATTGTCCCTCTGTCTCCACTCTCCAACCCACCGAGGCAGACTGGGAGGACCCTCTGAGCCCTCCTCCTCCCTTCAGCCTCCTTCCCTGCGACAGGTACCTCCGCTCCCCAGCGCGATGCCCCCAGGTCGAACCCCTCCGGCAGCAGACAACATGTGTGTCCAGACCAGGGAGGGGATATGTCCCCCACCCAACCCACACCTCCAGTCCTTCTGGTGCGGAGGAATGAAGAGGCAGAGGAAGACTCGGGGTCAGCCCATGGGGACACTGTGCCTCTTCCCAAGAGCATCCAGGACTCTTTGGCCTCCCTGCAGGAAGATTTCAGTGGCTGGGCCAGGTCCAACATGCAGCAGGTGGACGAGCTCCTGAAGATCAGCAGTCGCCTCCTGCAAGCTCAGCGCAGGGCAAACAGGCACCTGGTGTCCATGACCCAGGAGACCCAGGCCATGTCCTGCTCCTTGGCCACCATCGCCTCTGCTGTGGAACGCTTGCTGCAGCCTGTGGCCAGCACACAGGACCCCTCCACCGCAGAGGTGGACTGGCCATCACTGCCCTCCAACCTGCTGGATTTATTCCCTCCCAGCGCCTCACAGAAAAGTGAACCGCTGGTCCCAGTGGCTGCCATGGCCCCTTCCTCCAGCAGACGCCCTCCTACCTCCCCCCCTGCCAGCCCAGCATGCTCAGAGACCCAAATCCCAAATTCCTCTGAGGAGGAATGCCCCAAATCAAGGCTCACCACCAGGGGCAAGCGTGGTGGGAAACCCAGCACCAGACTTCAGAAGCGGAGGAAGAAGTGAGGGTCTGCAAACTGGAACATTTGCAATGGACTGCACCTGCTTGGCAAACCCTTTAAAGGTCCCTACGGAGACCAGGCTCTCCATCTCACCTTGCTACGCCAATAAATACCACTGCAATGAACGGTGCATTTGTCTTTTGCTGGGTTTGGGAAGGCAGCATCTCCTCCACTAATGAGCCCTCACCACTGCATGGCAATAACTTGCTTGGGAGCAGCACGATCTTACAAATTCTCTTTTTTCTTTCCGTCCCAGCACGTGTGACCTCCTGGCTATGGGTCTGGGATGGGTGGTAGGGCAGCAAACCCATATGGGAGAGCTGGAAGAAAAGCTTCAGTGCAAGGAGGGGTGAATGAGGGTAGTGGGGCAGAATGGGCCCCTCTCCAGCCCAGCCTGCAAGCGCAGTGCTGGATTTTGGCCTCAGTAGCATGACCCTCAGTAGCATGACCCTCCAAGAAGGTGGCCCCAGAGCCACCTGCACCTTCTGCAGAGTCTTTTCTTGCTGCTCTCAGACGTCCCCAGCATCGCTCACCCTCCTCTCAGCTTGCTGTGTTTTTCTTCTTTCAGAAGCCACCCCAGCTCCAGCCATGGAAATCTCCCACCAGGTGAGACTTGGTTTTGCTTGCATTGCTCTGGGATTTTTGCCTTGTGGGGTTACCCGGCAGGAATTTGGGACTACCTCCAGCCCTTGCAAGGTTGCTTGAGCTCTGGCATTTGGTGGATGCTTTCCAAGTTCTCTTTTGAAAGAGATCAGCCGAGCTGGCTGGGCATAGGGCTGCAGAGCTAGGGCAGACTTCATCCCTTGAAGGCACCTTTCTGGCTAAGGTGCAAACATCTCAGCATGAGACATGCCGCCACATGCACTGTAAAGAGCTCTTGTAGGCATGGTGGCTTGCAAGTCCTTTCCTGCCCACACCCTGCCCTGCCCTGCCCTGCCCGCATCCAGGGCTAGCAGGGGAGAGAGGCTGCGACTGGTTGTGATGGATTTGGGGCCCCCAAACACATCTCCCACAAGAAGGGCAGAGACCCAGTCAAGCAGAAGTGGCCTTTAACAATGTAGAAGGCAAGCTTTCTTCTGGTTTCCACTCCCATAGCGCATGAAGGACGTGTCTAGCATCAGACCTGTCTGCTCTTGCCTGAGACAAAACAGCCATCGCAGGACCGGGGTTGGGGACCCCCAGGCTGCCCCTCTGCAGAGCACGGCCCCAGACACCCCAGCCTGGGACCAGAAAGGCTTAGCCCTGCCTGCAAGCCCTGCACAGCCTGGGAGCCTCAGGGCTGAAGCAAGAAGAAAAGATGATTTATTCCCCCAGATCAGGAAGGGGAGGTTCTTATCTTTTCCCTTGCAGCAGTTAAGCAACGTGGAAATTTTTCCTGACCTTTGTCAGGCAGAGAGGGAACCTTGACCAAGGCGGTTGGAATGGCCACAGCCTGGGCTTCATGCCAGAAACGATGAAGTGGTGCTGGGTGACCCCAGAGCAGCAGAGACTATCTGGGCAAGCAGAGAACTTGCTTTGAGCAGGGACAAATCCGTGTAGTCAAGCTTGTTTGGCTGTGCCCCGGTGGCAAAGGACATCTCCGTCCCTGACCACTCAGGGCTGCTCTCACTGGGCTCCTCTTTGCACGCTTAGGTCTCCACCTCGGTAAAGAGGAAGAAAGCCCAAAATGCGCATGTCCAGACATTTCAGGTAAAGATGATAAAGGTTGAAGATGACAATGATGAGTGGAACCAGATGGTGCCACAGCAGCCAAGCTGCTCGGACCAGCCTGGGACCAGCTGTTCAGCATCCGCCACGACTCTCGTTAAGGAGGACAGCCTGCTGGAAGATGTGCCAGATGGCAACGGTGGGCTGCACAACTCAGGTAAGTGGTGTCTAGAGCGGTGAAGCCACAGGTAGACTTTATGGTGTGTAGGCATCGAGGCAGGGCAGTTTGCAGCATCTCCATAGACCTCCCAGGAGGATAGTTAGGTCCCAGCGCATTGTCTTGTTCAAAAACAAGATGTTTGGCGGAGACTGATGGAGAACCAGACTTTGTTCCTTCACCTGCTTGCATACTCTTAGGCTACGCGATGCTGCATTTTGGTCCTCTCTCCCCTGTAGGATCTTGCCCAGTGTGTACTCTATCTGTGGCTCAAGGGGGAATCAGTCCTTTTTCAGGTGGACCCTGAGGGCAGGGTTGCTCCCTGTTGCTCCCCACCCACCTTGCTGGCTGTCCAAGGCCACGTATCAGCAGAGCTGGTGATGCCAATCAGGGGACCATCAGCCCTGGCACTCACTGCAGGGGTGGATAGTCCCACATCTGAAAGACACGTCTTTCCTACCTTGGCAGATAGCGATAGTCTCTGCTTGGACAGCTTTGAGGAGGACAGCACTGATGAGGAGTTGATGGTGAGTGCAGCTAAAGGGTTTTCAGTGCTTGGCCCTGCATTGCTCAGTGTTTAAGCCATGAAGGCTGGACCACTTGGTGCTTCCAGACCTTTAAGACCATCCCATAATCCCCCTTAGAGCCTGGCAAGGAACTTGTGAAATCCTTCCTGAGTGCCAAAATAAATCCCCTCTAGCTCGCCTCCACTTCTGGGGGAGCTGAGCTGCCCGCAGCTTGGAGACCTTGGTAGGTACCGTCTTGGTGACGTCAAGGTGGTGAGCAGCCAAAATGAAGGTCAACAAGAAGAAGCAGTCCGAAACCTCACCTCCTCTTTGAGGCTCTGGGTGGATATGGGGTGTTGTTGCTACCTTGCAGCACCAAGCAGTTCCCATGACAGTCTGCATGACCAAAAGCTGGTGACCGGCTCCTCAGAAGAAGTTTTAGAAATGGGCAGCTTCCCTTCCCTGCCTGCTGTTTCCTGGGTTAGGCCCTTGGCTCACAGCTGGAGGGGAGATGTTGGGTTGTCCCAGCTCTTCTGTCACTTTTGAGCAGAAAGCCAGTCGGGAAGGATTCGAGTGAGCTGTCTCGCATGGATGCGCATGGAGTACGCATGTCAATTTGTTTTGCGGTGCTGGAAGAGGCAAATCCTCATGACCAACCAGAGGGGCTTATTACACCTTATGTCCTCTAGCAGGCAGTTTGAGCAGATCCCTGAGCTTTGGTAACCTCCAGGACACACGAGCGCCCAGAGCTGCTGTCCTGGTTCTTCCTGTGATGTTTATTAAATGCAAATTGTGTGCCCTTCCAGGACTACAGTCTGCTAGATGACCTCAGCAACATCCTCGATGAGAGCACCAGCAAAGACTACCTGGGCCTTCCCATCAGCAGCCAGAACACACTGGACACGAGACAAGGATCCCTGGTTTTCTTTGACGTGAAGATTTTGAGTAGGATCCTAAGTAGGGGGGTCCCATGCTGCAGCCACCTCAGATCCCCACATCTGTCAGTGTCCCTTTTCTTGATGGGGAGAAGTTCAGGCATGGTCACCATGGCCTTGGCCGTGTAAGGGAGAGGACGATATCCTGAGCTCCCAAGAGGCCTTGCCTTTGAGTTTCAGGATACCTGGAGGAACATGGAGCCCGCAGGGCCATGGGGAGATTTCTCTGCAATTGCTCAGCCAGTTAAACCGCCCTTGCACCGCTGTGTCAACACGGGCTCCCCTGCTTCTCCTTCCCATGGGCCAATCTGTCTTGGGCGAGGTAGATTTTACTTTTCAAGCCCCTCTCCTTAGTCCACCCTCAAAAAGCTGTAAAAGCCTTCATGTTCCTGGTGGGGGGAATGGTCCTGCTGCAGGAGGTGTTAGTGTTGATGGGAAGGACACTCCTGAAGCACGTTGGAGATGTTGGAAGCTGAGGGTGTGACTGAATGGTGGAGATAGGTGAAATGATGGATCAGTGCCCCAGCTGCTGTTGATGGTAAAGGCCCCCAGAGGCCAAGCAACTCAATCAATGTTTTATTTTCCTACCGAGTAAGAGACTAATTGTGCCTTTCCTCCCTCTCCAATCCTCTTTCCCTTCCCCCTCCTTTCCTCTAGAAAATGAAAGCATTCAGATGACGGTGGTAGATGGAGAGAAAATATTCCCAGTCCTGATTCAGCCGGTGAAATATCTGTCCAGCTTGATGGCCAAGAATAGTGTCTGCGAGCTCGGTCTGAGGAATCTGCTGTGCTACCTCAACACTGTCCACAGGCCCATCCTGGGTGGCTTTGGTCTCTGGTCACTCCCCCTTCCCACCCTCTTGAAAGCATTGACGGTCATGGACAAGAAAGAGGAGTTCAGCTCCATCGTGTATGGTTTCCTGGACATTTTGCCCCTGATTAAGGAGGAGATCCCTGACAGGGATAACTACAGGCTGAAGAACTTGGCCAGCACTTACCTCTGGTGGCAATTCAGTGACTACAGCACCCTGGAGAACGCCAACATCATGAAGTACCTGTGTGAGGTCTTGGATGTCAACCTGTTGAAGAAACCCAGGGTGATCTTCAGTCAAGCCAGCCTGGAGTCCTTCATCTCCCTCCAGCCCTTGCTGGCTGAGAAGCTCCTCACCAAGCAATCAGCCCAAACATTGGCCGCCCACAACATCGGCCTCTCTGAGCTGTGGTCCTGCTACCAGCACAACCCTGAGAAGGGGCTCCAGAAAGTGCGCTGTCTCATCAACGCTCACCGGCACAGCTCCGAAAAGAAAGTCCGTAACCTGAGCAAGGTCAAGGTCTACTTCCAGCACCAGGAGCAGTTGAAGAAAGCCAGATGACCGTGGCAGGCAGCAATTTCCCAAGAGCCATAAAGAGCAAGGAAGAGTGCTGAAAGATGCGCGTGCCTCTCCAGGACTCATTCCCCTCTCACCCACGGGCAATGAGTCCTGGAGCCAAGTCCTGGCTCAGATCAGTAGTTTTGCCTTCAATATTTCCTGCCTGCTCTTGCCTGGGGTGATGAGTCTGGGTCTCTGGGGTGTGACAGTCCCTTGCTGTCCTCTGGCATCTGAACTTGTGCCAAGGTGAAGAGGTGAGGACACCAGCTTGGCTGGGAGATGTTCTGGCTCTGATCCAACACCCTGCAGCCACACCATGCCTTTGTTTCCCCCTTAGATGGATCAAGCCAACTCTTGGGAGAAATCTTTTGAACAATTTCCGATCTCGTTTTTTTTTTGGGGGGGGGTCAGTGGGATCCAAAACCAGCTGGAGAAACAGCAGGTGGGGAAACTGGTTCGGTTTGGAAAGACCAAGGATGGTGGTCGTTGCTAGGAAGGAGGTTGGGCAGAGCTGCTCTGTTCCCTTGAGCTGCTGTGTGGGACACAGCTGTGGGAAGAACTAAAAGTCCTCCTTCGGTCAGCAGGGATATGAACCTCCTAAGTGGGCAAACAGGGTTATGGTTTTCCTACCTCACCCCCTGCTTTCCAGACTCAAAGACAGACAGGGAATGCCTTGATCAACGGATGCACCTGATTGCTCTTTGGCTCCTATACCTGCCTACAGATGCAGAAGAAATAAATCATTTTTTCTAATTTGTTGTGCATTGCAAATGGTTTCCCTTTGCTCCCTGTTCCCACAGTACCCACCTGCTCAAAAAGGCAGGTGTGCAGGGTGGTGGGTGCTGTGATGATGGGTGCTCTGCAGCGTGATGCCCCCTCGAGCCCACAACACAGTTGAGGTGAGCACGATGAGCATGAGATGACCCATGTACACGAGACGTGCGGCTATCTCCAAGACACGCATTGGCTTGAAGACGAGGAAGAGAGCACCAAGAGGTCCTGTTTGCTCAGGGAGGTGCTGAGAAAGCCTGTCAGCCTGCTTCCCCATAGGAAAAACCCAAGTAATTTCCCTTCAGGTGGTGCATAGCTGTCCTGCCCGCTGGCAGCTACCCAGTTTGGATCGTGCCAAAACAGCCTGGTTCAGCCCCGGCTATCATGTGAAACTCACGGGTGTCTCACCTGGGCGTCACCTGCGTGCGCGAGCAAAGCAATGAGCATACCAGTGTTCCCTCAGAGGCCAAAGCAAACATCCTCGTGCTGTCCCTAACACCCCCCGCGAGGACTCCTGTCCAGAGCCGTGCTCCTCCCCGTGTCACTTCAATACACAAACTGCTTTTCCTCCTGATTTATAGCCTCTAACCAGGCACAAAGAAGCTTGCAGGGTGATTCAGCTGAGTCAGCCTGCCCCGCTCCCCTGCCTCTGGGGACCACCGAGGGAACAACCTGCTGCTGAATCATCCCAGGAAGGGGTGGACTGCCCAGACACCATGGGGACCATTTTGCCCCAGGTCTAATAATTCTAATAATTACTAGAAATAATTAGAAATAATTATTATTTCTAATACCTAATTGCTCTAATATTATTCCCAATAAGGATTATTCTATTCATTATTGTACTACCACTCATTTCAACACCAGTCCTGCCCAGGAAGCCGGTGGCTCCAGGGGACAAGCCTGTTCAGGAAACTGTTAAACAGTCACGTCAGTCATGTGTGCACAAGCATTTTCCTCCCATTTGCTAAAATCCCAGGAAACATGAGGAAATACGGGTGGCAGCATGGGTGCGGACTTCACTGTGTAGAGTCTGGTCCTGCAGGAGCAGGGACGTGGTTCAGGGCAACTGATGGGGATCTCCTCCATGATCCTACTTTTTCCTTTTGTTCTTCCACCTAATTCAAGATTAAATTTCCTCTTCTTCCTCCAAAAAAACCACCTTTTGCTTGGTAGAGAAGAGCCAGCCATGAGTCCCTCACACCTTGGAAATCCCCAGTTGCCCTCAACATGAGTGGCTCCATGAGGATCATCACCATCTTGAAGGAGCTGGGGACAGGCACAAGTTTGGGCACCTGAAGAATGGGTTTGCCTTGGGAGAGTGTCACCCCCCCGCCCCACCCAGTGACCCCACTGCAGAAGGGCCCCATGATCTGGAGGTGGGGCATATGGTCTGGAGGTGGGACACATCTCTGGATCTTACAGAGCCGGTTGTTACTAAAAAACAGGGGGGGGGAAATTGCAGTTTGCTGCACAGCAAACTCAGCATCTCTTCTGTGGGCAAGGAACCCAATCCAGCACCTCGTTAGCTCATTAGAGCCCACCACGATGGGTTCCCCAGGCAACTGGGTGCTCTCAGCTGTTGCCATTTGTCCTTATGGGAGGTGTGCTGAGCATCACACATGTGGGAGATGTGGGCTATAAAAGGTCCCTGGGCAGCAGTTACTCCTTGTGCTGGGCCCTGGTAGGCAGGATGAGGCCTGGAAGTAGCCTGGGGTTTGCTCTTTTCTGCTGGGTGTTTGGGGAGGTGGTTGCTTACAACCCCTGGGACCTCATTAGAGGGGAGGTGGAGCTGTGGCGGTATGAAGGGGATTCTTCCTTGGGGCAGCCCCGTGCCTTCTCCCAGCCCTGGGCATGGGTGGATATTTCCCAGCTCCGGGCTGCTGCCCCGCTGCACCCTGTGGCCGTGCAGTGCCAGGAGGCGCAGGTGGTGGTCACGGTGCACAGGGACCTCTTTGGCACGGGACGCCTGGTCAGGGCCGCAGAGCTGACCCTGGGCTCGGCTGCCTGCCTGCCTGCGGTTTGGAGCGGTGCTGAGAGCACAGTGACTTTCGTGGCTGGACTGCATGAGTGTGGCAGTGTTCTCAGGGTAAGGCTGTAGGGGGCTGGAGCCTTAGGGCGGGGGTCTGCCTCTTGGTTTGCGTTCGGTGCCTTGGGATGGTGAGACTGGCAGAGGGTTGTGGTGTAGGTGGGCTCAGAGAAATGCTCCAAAGCCTTTCCTAGAGGCTGAACATCTCAGTCTGCTTTTCGAGGGCAGCAGAAGCTGTTCTGTCTGGTCCAAGGGCTAACTCTGGAGTTGTGTGAGCAGGGAAGAGCATGCAAGAGGCAGAGAAATTAGGTTTTTCCTGATGAATACAGAGGTATCTAAACCTCCCAGGACTACTTAGACTGTTAGGTGTTGCTGCCACCTCCAGGGTGGAGCCCACATCATCTGGTGCTGGGAGCCACTGCAGCAAGCCAGCAGGTGATGCCTACCTTAAGCAGCAGTAAGCGGCATTCAGGTGCTTCCTGAGTGTAGCATGACGTTATTTCACAGAAAAATCAAATCTCAAGTGGGGTCTCTCCCCTGGGAGAGGCTTGAGGCCACGAGGGTGAGCAGGTACCCCCTTATACTACAGCCAGCTGATACCTTCATTAAATCCCCCTGAGCAGAAGTCACTCTCTGATGTCCTGGGGGACAGACCTTTCTGTCTGCTTTGGGGCATGGAAACTAGAAGATAAAAGGATAAGAATCAGCTTGAGCACCTCTGCATCCAGCTCTGCTGCTGACCAGAGGCTGTCCTGGGATAGGCTGAAGCAGCTTCCCAGCCCAGAGCGTTCCTGCAGCTGGATGAGTGGCACTCATCCGCTTCCAGCACAAATGGTACTGGCTGATGAGAAGAAACATCTCGGCCCTGAGTCTCCAGGCTTAAATGTGCTGCTCTGTGTACGTGGCCAAAAGAACAGGGCTCTTAATGACTGGATAATGTATCTTGTCTTTCCCCAGGTAACCCCTGATGCTCTAGTCTACAGCATGACCTTAAATTACAAGCCCGTTCCTGCTGGCAACCCTGTCATCATCCGCGCCAGCCCTGCTGTGGTTCCCATCGAGTGTCACTACCCGAGGTGAGCCAGTGTGGGTGAGTACCAAGCAAGCCTGTCTGCTGCCACAGAGCCTTTACCTATGGCCATCTCTCCCCAGGAGGGACAACGTGAGCAGCAACGGTGTCAAGCCCACGTGGGTGCCCTTCCGCTCCACCCTGTCCTCCAAGGAGAAGCTGTCTTTCTCTCTGCACCTCATGAACAGTAGGTTTTTGGGTGAGGGTCTCCTCTGGTGCAGGGCACCCGGGCTGGCTTCTGAGGTGGCCATCCTTCTGCTAGATGGCACAGCTGATGCTGGTATCACCCCAGTGCTCCTGGGCAGGTGGGGTTTGGTATGGTTTTGGTGAGTACCTAGGGCCTTGTTCCTATGGGGGCTTCCTTGGGTGGAAGCAGTGAAGTATGAGCTGGCTTCTGAGTCACGAATGCCTGGTGACCCCTCTCCCTCCAGATGACTGGAGTGCTGAGAGAGTCTCCACCGTATTTCAACTGGGAGAGGTCCTCCACTTCCAAGCTGGTGTCAACACAGAGAACCATGCACCTCTGAGGCTCTTTGTGGACAGCTGTGTGGCCAGCCCGACCCCGGACAGGAGCTCTTCTCCCCAGTACGCTTTCATTGACTTCAGTGGGTAAGAGCTGGCTGTGCCCTTATTTAGAGGTGCCTTTCTGCAGGTTAGAGGCATATCTGACAGTGGGATCCTGCTGGCCCTTGCTTTTTGTGTCTAGGTGCCTGGTGGATGGGCAACTGGATGATGCCACCTCGACTTTTATATCCCCAAGACCCAGGCAAGATGTGCTTCAGTTTGCAGTAGATGCATTCAAGTTTGCAGGAGACTCCAGCAATCTGGTAAATACTCCCTAAGCAGGCGAAGTCCCTTGTCTATACAGAGCTGCAGCCTCACTCCATTAAGAAAGCTAATGCGGTCTTGCCTGGAATTGCATTCCCAAGGCAGCTGCCTCATCGCAATGTATGGATGAGGTCACCATGTATTACCGCTTCTGCGTCGTAGCCCTCTGAGCCAAGGCTCTTCCTTGGACACCAGTTCTGATACTGATAAAGACAAGCCCTCCTGATGGGCTTCGATAGCTGAGCCCTTAAGTAGCTTGAATGGAGCAGAGGGGCGTGAGCTGCTGCTTGAATTGGTGGTCCCATTGGAGACCAACTTCATGGTGCATGGGAAAGCCATAAAGGCAAATGACAGCCTAACCACTCTGCTCTCCTTGGCTTCCCCAGATCTACATCACCTGCCACCTGAAGGTCTCCTCGGCTGACCAAGCTCCTGACCCTCTGAACAAGGCTTGCTCCTTCAACAAAGCCAGCAACCTGTGAGTAGCTGGAACAGCAGTTTGTCCAAAGGTGAAGAGCTTGGGCTTCTCATCTGCTGTGTCACCTTCCAGGAAGGTGGGGTTTACCATGCGGGTGGGGGGGTTTTGGTCTCTCCTAGGAGACCCCAAAGCATGTGAGGTATTCCTACTGTAGGGTGGGCTACTCACCAGGCTCTCTTCTAGCTGGGCTCCTGTGGAAGGCACCCGGGATGTCTGCTCCTGCTGTGAGATGAGGAGCTGTGGCTTGGCTGGGCATTCCAGGTGGCTCCATGCTCCCTCCCAATGGCAAGGAGGACGAGTCCGAAGAGAACTGCCCTCCCAGCTCGGTAGGTCTCAGTAAGCCTCGTGGGCTGCTTCACCATTGTGGCAATTGGCTCAGAGCTGGGTGGCTGGAGCTGCCCTGCTACCTGTTGGCTCCTCAGTGCTCTCCCAAGGCTTGGGAGAGCCAGATTTTCAAACAAGCTTGTGAGTGCTCAGAGGTCTTTCCTTTCAGATCCCTTGATGAAAGAAGCAGAGGTTGTGGTTGGACCTCTCCTCATCCACAGCTGGCAGGATCACCCAGTTAGGAGGGTGCCTTCAAGAGGTAGGGCAAACCTAGAGAAGAGGTGGGTGGTTTGTGTGGCAGGTCCTGGCTCTGGCTGTAACCACCTCCTTGCTTCTCTTTAGATGCAGGTCACTTGTGGATGGTATTGGGGCTGGCTGCAGTTGCTGGTGTGGTCATCCTGATCCTTGCTCTTCTAGGAGCTCTGACTGTCTGCCAAAAACCCAGCAACCCTGTTTAATTCACTGGTTTCAACTTCTGTAGTCTGTCCAATGAAAAAAATAAATTGAAGGAATTGAAGTGCTGTGAGAGGCTGGTGGGGGGAGTGGAGAAACCTTCCTGGAGAGACTGAGCTAACCAAATCCTCATGCCACACTTTAACTGTGCTTCTTTGCACCCAGTTTGGGTCTTGCTCTCCTCAAGTCCTGTCCTCAGCAGAGCTTTGTACAGCCTTACATCCCCATGGATGTCTCCCAGAGCACTGACCTAGGAACTGATGCAAAATAATAACCATTCAGGTATCATAGTTTTGTTTCTGGAAGCATGGAGTTGTGTTTTAGCCTCCACACATGCTAACTTTCCATGGAGCTACTTGGGTCCGCTCCTTACTACTAACCCCTTAAGTCAAGGGGAGCCAAGGGTTCAGTAAAACTTGGACCACCATCCCCCTGCTTGAAGCTGTTTTGGGGAGAGAAATCAAGCTTTGCTGGATGAGGAAGGGAGCACAGCTCCAGGGTCAGGAGGTTTGGCTCTTCCTGGGACAGACGGAGGCAGAAATTCCAGTCCCTGCCCCAAGGACTGTTTACACATAGTTATATGTAACAAGCCTTGGCTGAAGTGTATAAACAGTCCTTGGGGCAGGGACTGGAATTTCTGCCCCCCACTTCCCCACCCTCTGCCTCCAGAAATGGGCTTTCTGACATGCCTGAGTCACACTTGCTTTTTCCTCCTATTGCTGTGAAATTTGGGCTCCTCTGTAATGGCAAGATGTTCCTGCCCCAAACCCAAGACCAGTTGCTCCCCACTAGCTGGGAGAGGTTCCTACTTTAGGCAATGGTTGAAACTGAACATCTTGGGATGCTGGGTTCAGGGAAAAGTGAGAGCTGTGAGGGGCTGGGGCTTGCTTGCAGCACGGCCACCTCTTGACCTGGTTTTGCAGGGGGCAGGAGGATTTCTGCAACCTCTTAGCCTGCTCTGGGGGAGCTTGAGCAGCAACCTTGGTCATGGAGGACAGGGGAAAGCAGTATTGTGCAGAAGGTGCTGTCTTTGGGTGTCATCCAGCACCCTGGAGGCCCTCAGTCAGCTGTCCTTTGGTAGATGTCACCTTGCGTTGGGATCCCTTTGGTGCTAGGTGCCAAGCTGGACTTTGGGTCACTTAAACTAGCGTCCCATCCCTTCCCTTGCTATCAGTTTGGCTGCTCGCAGTTCTAGAACTAAGCTTTTAATTTTTTCTAAGCTGGATCAGGGAGCTGCACTGACTTTGGGTTGGGGTTGTCAGTATGGTGGTGCTCTCCCTCAGCTGTATAATCTGACCCTTGCTGGGAGGGTTTGGTCTTGCAGCGAGGTGAGATGTAGGAGCTTTTAGGGGAAAGAGCTGCAAGAAACCTTCACCATCTGCTGTGAGCTATCTGCTTTTGGGGCAGAGGGGAGAGGAGGAAGGTGTGGAAAAGGGGGTAGACGTGAGCTCAGAAGGTCTCCGGTCCAACACCAGCTCTGTGTTGGCCTGGCTGAGGATGGAGATACCCCGCCATCTCTGTGTGCCCAGCCCAGGGCTGCACAACCCTCCTGGAGAAGGAATATTTCCTCACCCAACCTGAATCTCCCAGACCATGAGTTGTGGCTGCTGCTGTGTTAAATCCTCACATAACTGATTCCTTCTTGCTCAGCATCTTCTCCAGATGCTCAGTGCCCTGACCATCCCAAATCTGGTCTACAAGGAAACTGGGGCTGGGGAAACGTGCTCTGGCTTTCCAGAGCAGCCATCCCTCTCCAGCAGCTCCTACCCCTTCCCAGACAGCCTCCCCAGCTCTGGTGAGGCTTCGTGGCAGCACTGACCTTACCATGTGATGAGAGTCTTTTGACTTAAACCTTTATGTTATAAGCAAAAATGAGATATGCTTTAAAGTTTCCTTTATGCAATGGGGGGAAAATGCTTGGTTCTGTGCTTGTCCAGTGCCCTGGGACTTTCTGGTCTCTGCCTCCTCAAAAAAAATGAGCTCATGCTCCTTCCCAACTGTGTTGGTCCATGGTCAATGCTGTGTTGTGCTTGGAATAAAGATGGGACAGCTGGTCCTGGCAAGGCCTAACCTGGGAGCAGAAATCCCCTTTTTCATAGAGAAATACCTCCTCTGCCCTGAGCCTGGGTGTGTTTCTCTGTTAATTTGAGCTGTGTAAACACAAGGTGACCTGTCCGAGGGATTTATTCTGCTGCTGGGATCAAGCTCTGGTACCCAGAGACCCATGACCTAACCCTAGAGCTGGCCCTTAAGCTGCAGCTCTCTGGGATGCGATGGGGTGAGACCAGGCATCTCTCGTGGTCCTTGCAGCCAAGGACCCGGCTGAGCAGAGGCGATGCCCTCCCCTGGGAGGGGGGCAGCCACTTATTTACTGATTCAGCATCACCCGCTGCTGCTGCTCTTATCTCCCTGACGCAGGAGCTCAGCCCGCCGGCATCCCTGGCATTTCTACACAAGTGCCAGTCTCAAGGTATTCTAAAGACAAAGGCGAAGTGCTGGACCTGCTGCTCTCAGCAGGGACAGGGCATCAACTTCCCCAGGAAAGGGAGCTGGTGGGGAAGGTAGAGGGTTTTATTCCAGTCCGTAACTCTTTCTAGGATTTCAGCTAGGAGTGGGCTGGCCAATATCTGCCCCCAAACCTTTTTCGTTTTCCCAGAGATGGCTCAGCTGCTCCAGCTCGAATGTCCAAAGGGGAGGCTTTTTACTGTCCCTAAGGCTTGCCAGGGACATCCTGAAAGTTGGAGAGGGATTTGGGGTATGAAACAGAGCATCCCTCGTATAGAGCCAACAGCATGCTTGCAGAGCCCTGGCAGGGAAAGAGAGTTAAAAATGCTCAAAAGAAGGCACAGAAACTCCCAATAACAAGGCTTTGAAAACACACAGGGTTTATTTTGAAGCAGCTTTCCCTGTTGCCCAGCTGTGAGGCAATGCCCAGCCCTGCTCACAGGGGGTGGGATACAAACCGGGGTGCTGCGGCATGGGGAAGGGAGCGGTGGGTGGAGTGCCTTGCCTCCAGCTTCTTCTACCCTGAGCCTGTTTCCTTGAAGGCAATAAACATGAGCCAAAGAGCTGGGGAAGGGCAGCAGAGAGAAGAAAGAAAGGTTGCGGCTCTGCAGCTAATGACCTCAGTGCTGAGGCTGAAATGGGGGTGGTTTGGCCCCAGCTGAGAATGGCTGTACTCGTGTCAGTGGCGAGAGCTCCATCAGCTGCGGCTGGGTCAGTGGTGACCGAGCATCCTGGTCCCGGCCCTGCTGGGGAGTGGGGGGGATGCTTAAAGCCCCTGCTTGGGCTGGAGCTGTGAGCACGTGGGTTCCCGGCCTCCCCCAGCACATCAGCATCCGAGCGGAAAACCAAAGTCCCAGGGGGGCCGATGGCGCCATGCAGGAATGGTCCCTGCGGAGGGGATGGGAAGCACCCGGATGGGGATCACGGACCCTGCCCTCTCTGCTCGTGTCACCTCCCCAGCAGCCTTGAAAAGCCCCTTATCACCTTATAACCTAAACAAGCCACTTTGTACCAGTCTTCTCGTCTCCGGCTTCTGCTGAGTTTTATAAACAACTTCCTGCAAGAGGCTGACGAGGATGTTTTCTCTCGCCTTGGGCAGCCCAGGAACAGGGGGTCCCGGCACCCCGGAAATGACTCAGCCCTGCCTCCCCTCTCCCCGCACCCATGAG
Source organism: Anhinga rufa (assembly GCA_013400875.1). Lineage (NCBI taxonomy): Eukaryota > Metazoa > Chordata > Aves > Suliformes > Anhingidae > Anhinga > Anhinga rufa. The sequence goes on along the minus strand of VZTV01071294.1, from coordinate 2,105 downwards.
GGCTGGCCTTTGGGTGCCATTGGTCCCCAAACTGGAGCCTGGGGCGGACAGCTCCTGCTACAGGGGGATATAAAGGCTGGACGAGCAGCCCTGGCTCTCTGTGCCGGGGATTGCTGGAAGAGGAAGGATGGCACCCGAAAGCGGCTTGATCCTTGCTCTTCTCTGCTGGGTGGTGGGTGAGGTGGCTGCCTACCCACCCTGGGATTTCTCCTGGGGTGACCTGACGAGCCGCGGGGCACGGGCAGACCCCCATGCCTGGTCCTGGGTGGAGGATCCCCAATCTCGAGCCATCTCCAGCCAGCAGCCGGTGATGGTGCAGTGCCAGGAGGCTCAGATGGTGGTGACGGTGCACAGGGACCTCTTCGGCACTGGCCGCTTGGTCAACGCGGCTGACCTGACGCTGGGGCCGGCGGCGTGCAAGCATTCCTCGCTGAACCCTGCCCACAACACCGTCACCTTCACCGCTGGTCTCCACGAGTGTGGCAGCATCGTGCAGGTAAGACCTTCTCCTCCTTGATGCTTCCCCCAGTGCCGGGATCTGGCCTGGCATCCCCCCGCAGAGCAGCTCCAAGCTGCAGGACCGTGCACCGGGCATCCCCCGTGATGCTGGGGGAGCTCTGGGTGCTGGATGCAGAGCACCATCGAGGAGCACCCTATGGGAAGAACAAGCAGCTATTTCCCCCAAATCGGAGCGTTTTTCCCCAAAGCTGCTTTGCTCTTTCAGCTGGAGACACGCCGATGGTGCAAAGCCCCCACGTCAGCCCCATTTCACTTGTGTTTTGGCCCGTTAGGAAGTTTAACTTGCTAAGAACAGAGTGGGGCTCCTTCTCAATCCCCTTTTCCCTGGCTTTCCCCCCCTTTCTTTGGATTTCCCCAGCATTTCCCAGCTGGGAAAGGATGGCTATGTGGCTTGGTGGTGGTGGGAGGTGGGGTGGCCTCTCCAATGGCTTCTCGACGCTTTTCTGCCCAGATCACGCCAGATTCCCTCATCTACCGCACGCTCCTCAACTATGACCCCAGCCCTGCCAGCAACCCCGTCATCATCCGCAGCAACCCCGCCGTCATCCCCATCGAGTGCCACTACCCTAGGTAAGGGCTCCCCGTCCCTGGTGCCCCCCACCCCTGTCCCCAGGGACCAGCGCGGGGCCGTGTCCTGATGCACGGTGGTCCTTGCCCAGGAGGGAGAATGTGAGCAGCAATGCCATCCGGCCCACCTGGGCTCCCTTCAGCTCCACGCTGTCGGCGGAGGAGAGGCTGGTGTTCTCCCTGCGCCTCATGAATGGTAGGTGGGAAGCTATCCCGACCTGTGGAGGGGGATTTTCCACCCTTTTCCCAGGGTGGGGGGAGCTCGGGGACCCAGCACCCCACTGGGGAAGCCAACCCACCCCATGGCAAACACCAGCGCTCCTGCTTTTTCTGATGCCGTGGGAGCTCAAGGCGGCTGGAGCCACCTCCCCTTTGTCACCCTGCTGCTGCCTTGCAGAGGACTGGAGTGCCGAGAGACCCTTCACTGGTTTCCAACTGGGCGACATCCTCAACATCCAAGCGGAGGTGGGCACCGAGAGCCACGTGCCGCTGCGGTTGTTCGTGGACAGCTGCGTGGCCGCCCTGAGCCCCGGCACCGACTCCTCACCCCACTACGCCATCATCGACTTCAACGGGTGAGCCCTGGGGACCCGCCAGCGGCGGAGCTGGGGGCGGGCCTGCGGGGATGCCGACACCCGTCCCACCCCAGGTGCCTGGTTGACGGGAGGTCAGACGACACCAGCTCTGCCTTCATCACCCCCCGGCCCCGGGAGGACATGCTGCGCTTCACGATCGATGTGTTTCGGTTTGCGGGGGATGCCAGGAACCTGGTAAGGCTGCGCGTCCCCCGCTGCCAGCCCCAAACCACGCCGGTACCCCCTACGAGCGTGCCCCCATCCCTCTCCCCTGCCCTCCCTGCAGATCTACATCACCTGCCACCTGAAGGTGACCCCGGCAGACCAAGCCCCGGACCCCCTGAACAAGGCCTGCTCCTTCAACAAGGCTAGAAACACGTGAGTAGCCGCCGGGCGGGGACGGGGCAGGCCGCCACCGGCACCCCGCAGCCCCCCGCGTGGCCC
>VZTV01071271.1:17157-42926 GCA_013400875.1 Anhinga rufa | reverse complement strand
AAATAACAAGAGAGACAAATGAAACCCGGAGGAAAAAACAAGTGATACAAACACTTACCATGCGCCAACTGACGCCGCCAGTCCCCGAGCCAGGATTGCTGCTTCCCCCAGCCAACTCCCCCCAGTTACTATACTGGGCATGACGTCATATGATATGGAATATCCCTTCGGCCAGTTTGGATCAGCTCTCTTGGCTGTGCCCCCTCCTCTTCCGGTTTCTTGTGCACCCGGCAGAGCATGGGAGGCTGGAAAAGTCCTTGACTAATTCAGCACTACCTAGCAACAACTAAAACATCAGTGTGTTATCAACATTATTCTCATACTAAGTCCAAAACACAGCACTATACCAGCTACAGTGAAGAAAATTACCTCTATCCCAGCTAAAACCATGACAGCCAGTCAGAAGTTATTTTTAGTTTGGTGCTAAATATGGAAGTTATAACCCATTTGGTGTTCCAGGCTGAGCAGGCAAAGTGGTTAAATGTTTTATTATCCAAATCACTGCTAAGACATTTCCATTTAGCACCTTTTACCTTTGGTATTTCAATGTGAAAATGAAAAAAATCTTCATTCCCAATAGATTTGGATGAGTTTGGTTGTTTTGTTTTCTATGTGCCATGTAAATTCTAATCTATTACAGCAAAAATAAAGGTGTCTAATATCCTTTTCCCAAGTTTACAAGACTACTTACCTCTTTAGGCTGTAATGCAGTCAATCATATTGTCTTTGGTCTTTTTGCTTATATTAATTCATTATGTATGATTAGCCTTTGTAAAGAAATAATTTGTAATTGAATTGGCATTACAGAAACTAAGTATAAAAAAAACTTGGCAAAGTGCCTGTTTTAGTATATTAATTCTGCCAAGTGATTTGATAATAAGATTGAACTGGATTTGAAAGATTAGAGAGACTTGGCTTGGAAGGACATGATGGTTAGTTCCATACAGTTTTTTAGCTGTTTAAAGAGAACCGGTATTTGGATTTCTGTCTGTACTTTGCTGATGAACTCTTTCTATAATCTTCTTCTGTGGCAAAAAGGGTGCCAAAATTAAAAATTAAATAGAAATAGCTGATGATTTATTTCCATTAGCTTTGGATGCTGAAACTGATCCACACAGTCCAAAGGTTTATTAACTCAGGCGCTTATGGGTCAGGGCCTGCCGGATAACTGATCGGGTGACCTACATGCTGTGAGAGCATATTCAGACTGCTCAACTTTAAAAGTTTTTATTTTATGTTGCAGGCTATAGGCAGAGGAACTTGGCAAAATTAAATCAAAGGGGTCAGTGAGAGCTGCCTTGTTGCTTCTTTCATGGATTTTGCAGAAACTCTTTCTGCCTGTTTTAACTGCAAGACAGATCACACTAATGGTTGAAAATTTAAGCAACTGCCCACAGAAAGAAGTAACTACAAAAAGCAGACAAACACAACCCTGATGCAATCAGCAGCCTTCTCAGGCCATCAGGTTTGTCTGTTTGATGGATGATCAAGCTCTGTTTGCAGCTTCTAATACTTGTTTCATATTTATCATTCATAAATCAAAAAGTCTTGGCAAATTCAAATGTATCTGCAATGTTGTTAAGACAGAAGAAAATCACTTTTTGTGTTTGTTTGTTTTGAGCCACACTATTATAAGACATTGTGTGCACCTTATTAAAAATATCTTGCTGTTATTCCATGATTGTACCTTTATATGCCTGTAGCTTTTCTCTGCACCTGTGAGACACAGGTTAAACATTTCTGTAATAAGCATGAAAGCAAAGAACCAGCGCTACTAGTCCAGTACATCCAGACATACAGCTGAGATGGATCAGACCTTTTTAGTCAAAGGTTTGGGGATAGAAATTGTGGAAAGCCATTTTGTCATGGCATTTGTTGTCCAGATGCTTCCTGAGGTGAAGATTTTGTTTGACTCTTCTAACAGGTAAATAAGCCTGGAAATTTGTTTGTTTTGGGGCCTTTTGAGGGCAGATGGCTGGGAGGAGATCTCCAGCAGAGGTTGGATGCTATTCCATGAAAGCTTCATGCTCTTGCACAGTATGAAAGAAAACTGATACTTCCTTTTAACAATCAAAATCTTGTGAGGATGGCAAGAATCACCTCTGTATCTTGAAACTACGAGCGAGTTACTGTAATTGCTTTTAAGACACTGTTATCTTGCAGAAAGAGGACTAGGTCCCCTGCCTTTCACTTTCTCCTGCCCTTCATTGGCTCTAATTAGAGCAATGCTTTAAGTAGGTATCACCCAGCAGAAACATCTCCTTCTAACGTGGCTGGCAATTCAGTAAATCTGGATGTTGAGGGCAGAGAAGAAAAGAGTCAGGAGTTCTGGGAGCTGCTGGATAATCTGTCTCCCTCCCCTTTCAGATGCTGCATAGTGCTCCTGCCCATTCCCCTGCCAGGCAGATGAGCCAGGTGTGTGTGGGAAGGAAAAGGAACCTGAACTACAGCAGTCATTAGCCTGAGATGCAGAGGTGTGGAAAGGAGCCCATGCAGCAGCTGTGTTTTCCCTCCAGGAGCTTCAGAGAGCCCTGGCCCTTTCTGCCAGCCCCATGTCCTGGCACGATCCAGCCCAGGGCTCACCACCATCACACAGCCTTTTTCCCACCAAGCAAAGCAGGGCAAGCTTAGCACATTAGCTACCTTTTCTCTGCCCAGCTGACTGGACCCAAAGCCAAGCAGACTGGAGGGAACATATACACCCTGGTGTAAGCTGCACTTCTTCCAGCTGTGGCAAAGGGGCTGTAAACTCCCATGAGTGAAAAAAAGTGGCCAACAGGGCAGTAAAGTTGTAAAGCTCCTTTGCCAGACCTGCCAGAGCCATTAATATTGTTTTATAACTAGTTTTCTTGTCTCCAGAAAGCATATTGGATAACCAAGGGTTGTGGGTATGCTCCAGCTGTGGCCTTGATCGCAGGTGTCACCTCTGCACAGACCTCTTTGAGATTTCCTTAGGTGAGGCATGACTAAACTTCTGGATGGGACAAATTACCCAGCTACTACAGGACAGAGGACAGGACAAGAGCAAAGGACAGAGCAAAAGGTCTTCCTGTTTCCTTTGGGCTTCTAGCACAGAGGAGGTGCAAGGTCAATGTATTTTGCCACCTTCCTCTAAGATGTACTGAATTTACAAAAGATAGGCCACAAAAAGGTGACTTACAAATAGAGTTTAATGGCCTTCATTTTGGTCATGGACAGATTTTGCCATCATAATAAATCTTAATACAGATTAATATTCAAGATGGAGCACAGCTGTAGAAAAAAGTACAAAATATTTTATTCATAAGTCTAGCAAGGCTGGGAACTCCATCCGATTGACTGTGCTGACCTACTTTTCATGAATACCTGATCTCACACAGCCGTGTTAGTTGTCTCAAAACTGATAGCACAACAGGTTAACATGCTTTCCTGGCCACTTCCGAGTAGTGAGCTAAAGCATGATTTTTAGCTCCAGAGTCTTTTTCTTTGTGTTTTCTTTTAATTCATTGCAGTGATAGAATGATTTTTCCTTTCTTTTTAGTATCTGTTTTTGGTCAGACTTGCTGGCTTAGTACTTGCTGAGTGTAAAAAGCCTTCAGCACGAAGCATTAAAATAACGTTGTTGTCTTTCTTGCAGCCTGGAATTATAGCTAAATTAGCATCACTACAAATAATTTACAAAATACACATGCTTGTTCACTGTCTTATAAAACCATAATCTGTCCACGATATACTCTTTCTGTTGTAGATTTTATATATTTCAATTCAATATCCTGCAGTGGAAATTTCCAATCAATTAAGTCTTTTTAGTATTAATTTATGGATATTCAAATTACTGCCACTTATTTGAAACCTCTTACAAAATGAACTTTGATATTCTACAGAGCTTTGTATAAAAGATGAAACGGAATTTGGCATTTTTCTCCATTTTTTTTCCTTCTTTTAAGAAATAGGTTTTTTCTGTATGTTTATTCCTCACTGAAATATAGCACTCTCCCTCTTTTTTTAAAAAGCAGCATGCTACGTGTTACATGCGCTAATGAATTGGCATTTATAAAGCAGAATATATACCGTATCTAAGACGACTGCTGTGAAAATGCCTGAGTTGCTGCACTCTCTAAATAGAGCACAATTATGGCATACGGTTGGAGTGCTTTTATCTGTACTGCCACTGCTGGAAATTTAACTGTGTATGTGACCTGAATATTTAGAGCTCAATGGAAAATTCCATAAATGTAGCGTAGCTTCAGAGCACCTAACAGCTGTTACAAATATTACACCCATTATACACCATTGCCAGATGATACATATGAAGCCCCTTTCCCGTCCTGGGTGTATTCTGTCACTTGCATCAATGCAGTATTTTAAAAGTCCCTTTGAAAAATGCAATGACTCTAGGTGTTAAGTAGCTTGCATAATAATTCAGTGGTAGCTTTTCCTGTCTGTATATTCATACTCCTTCCTGGCTGTATGCGGTTAATGTTCAAACCTGAAAATACAGGAAGAAACTATATCATATGTAGACCACACTTACTATGTGTTTTTATTTGCTTAGTTTGATATACATGCTAAAAACCATTACCTAGCTGAGCAAACACAAAAAGAGAGGAAGCAGCTCTTCAGAATCTTAGAAGGTTTCTTATTATAGTGGGACAGAGCAGCAGTGTAATGTATCCATGGATGCTCCCTTTCACTTACTACAGAAACAACAAATAAGCACAAAAGAGACAGTTTGCAAAGCATTATGTTTGAAAAAGCACAGTAGTTTAATAAAGATTACACAAGCTGCAGACTGGCTTCCTAACTAATGATTCTTCCTGCCTCCTACTTATAGTTTGGTTCCTCTTGCTTTTATGCTGTTAGAACATGTTAAAAGACTATGCTGTAGAGAGGAGAAAAGTGCTAAATGTGGTACACCCAGCTGCCATTGACAACCTGCTGCTGTAGCACTGCACCGGCTGTGTAAAGGGACAGGGAAGGAGGGGAAGTGTTAGCTGACATCCACCTAGGTGTTCACGACTGCCAGGCCCATTCTCAGTAACACAGAGGTGTCAAAGTTTGCGTAGAAGTAATGGCGGTTTATCTACCTAAAACCAAGCTCTCTGTGGAGAAGTAATTTCTCTATGGAGGGGTGTACTGGGTTTGCATGGGAAGGTTTTGGTAGTGGGGGGGGCTACAGGGGGATTTCTGTAAGAGCCTGCTAGAAGCTTCCCCCATGTCCAATAAAGCCAATGCCAGCTGGCTCCAAGATGGACCCGCCGCTGGACAAGGCTGAGCCCATCGGCGACGGTGGTGCCTCTGTGATAACATATTCCCCTGCAGCCCATGGTGAAGACCATGATGAGGCAGGCTGTTCCCCTGCAGCCCATGGAGGTTAACGGTGGAGCAGATATCCACCTGCAGCCTGTGGAGGACCCCATGCTGGAGCAGGTGAATGCACTCGAAGGATGCTATGGGAAGTCCACAGTGGAGCAGGCTCCTAGCAGGACCTGTGGCCCTGTGGAGAGAGGGGAGCCCGTGCTGGAGCAGGTTTGCTGGCAGGACTTGTGACCCTGCAGGGGACCCACGCTGGAGCAGTCTGTTCCTGAAGGACTGCACCCCGTGGGAGGGACCCACGCTGGAGCAGTTTGTGAAGAACTGCAGCCTGTGGGAAGGACCCACATTGGAGGTGTTCATGGAGGACTGTCTCCTGTGGGAGGGACCCCGTGCTGGAGCAGGGGAAGAATGTGAGGAGTCCTCCCCATGGGGAGGAAGGAGCAGCAGAGACAATGTGTGATGAACTGACCGCAGGCCCCATTCCCCAATTCCCTGCACTGCTGAGGGGTAGAAGGTAGAGAAAACCGGGAGTGAAGTTAAGCCCAGGGAGAAGGGAGGGATAGGGGGAAGGTGTTTTTCAGATTTAGTTTTTATTTCTTATTATCCTACTCTGATTTGATGGGTAATAAATTAAATTAAATTAATTTTCCCTCAGTCAAGTCTGTTTTGCCCATGACGGTAATTGGTGAGTGATGTCTGTCTGTCTTTATCTCGACCCATGAGCCTTTTGTTATATTTTCTCTCCCCTGTCAGAGGGGAGTGATAGAGCAGCTTTGGTGGGCACCTGGGGTCTAGCCAGGGCCAACCCACCTCAAGGGGACACAGAAGGGTTACAAATTCCATCCCTTTGCCCTTGGCTGAGCAGGAACAACACTGTGCACCTCAGTCCTGACAGTGCTTGTCCAGCTTGGTTTCATGGTCTTCCATAGGCACCACCATCTCTTGAGGCCATCTGCTCTAGCACTCCCCTGTCCCTGCCCTTATAAAGTGTTTTTTTACTCCTAATGTCTGACTTGAATCTTTCTTGCTGCAGTACATGCCCATCACAACTTGTCCTAAAGCAGCAGAAACAGAGAACAGCAATACTCAATCCTCACTGCAATACTGCCTCTGCATGTTTCTCCTCACAGTAACCCCTCATTAGTATTAATAAGAATCACCTCCTCAATCAATGCGAAGGCAAGGAGATTGAATGTGAGGCTCTGTCAGTAAAAATGGGAGACAGAGAAAGAGAGAAGAACTAACCAGCTGTCTAAATCAGGGTAATGGCAATCTGCCCCTGGTAAATTACACAGCAGTCAGCATAATGGACATGTAGAAGTAGAGCTAAGATTAATCCTTGCTCCTATAAGGGTGTTGCAACTCATGAGGATTTCCACAGGAAACAGTCCTTGAGCATTCCTGAGCACAGGAGACCCTTCTGAGGCTCAGCTTTAAGGAAGGCATTTATGCTGGCCAGATTTGTTACAAGCACTTACAAGTGAACACTTTTAGGAAGATCTTTCTCAACCAAATCCTGTTAAATTAATAAGAGTTTAAGGCAAACTCATGTTTAAAATAGATGATGAAAATTATTTTATTTATTAGTTCATGATTTAGTACTGTGACCAACTCAGATTACAATAAGATTGCATCAGATAATCACACCACTGAAGACTCCATTCTATTTTCCCTACCCCTGGCTTCTTTTGAATAATGCAGGGGCATCAGAGCAGGTTAATGTCATTGACTATCTCTGTTGTTGTAATACTTTGCATCTTCTCCAGGTCTCCACCAAATTCTCTAATTGACCACAAACATCAAGTCCCATTTCAAGGATCAGAGTCACATAAAGGTAGCATTTAGAGAGCAGCATCCCCCACAGCCGTGTCAAAATAATGTAGTCACATCCAAGCACCTTGTGGAGAGCTGGTAATTCAGCCAAAGGTGAATTTGACCTCAAAAATTTTAATTGGCAGAAGATATAAATTTTCTGAGTCCTAAATGAGAAACATATTTGGGGATATGGCAGGGATGTTTAACCAAAAGTATTTGGGGGAAAAAAAAATCACTGTTTTTTAATATAACAAAGACTCTCTAGCACCGAAGATCCAAAATATCCTTGATCCCCCAGGTATGATTTGTAATTGCCCTCATGCCCTCAGTAGCTTTCTCAGGTCTGTACACGATGTCATTAAAACTAAATCAATTCATGCAACTTGGTGAAGCTGCATGTAATTAAAATGCAATGGTAATGCCTTCATGCAGGAACTTACTTGTTGACATTCCCCCCTTCAGGAGAGAAGAGTATGCTCATGTACTGCCAGAGAGAAGCATTCACCTCCTTGCACACAGGAAGTGTTGCTGGTGGTGCGGGGACTGAGAGCAAGGCAAGGATCTGCTTTTTCCCATTACTCACACCATCCCTGGGGTGCTACAGGAAGGAGCCCAAGTGCACCATGGTTGTGTGCCCCAGAGAAACCTTCAGCTGCATAAGCAAAGCTGGTAATTGTAGAGTTGCCCCACAGCACACGGGTATGTACAAAGCTCTCAAGGGGGCTCACGGGCAGATGGAAATCTGTTCAGCCCTCCCGTGGTCTCAGGGGTGCAGAGAGCCTGGGCCAGGTCCCAGCATGGGCCTGGGAAGGAGGCGTTGTGCCAGCCCCAGCTTTGGGTTAATGAAAACCTCAGTAACTCCTGAGAGATTATTTGTGCTCACTGGAGTTGTAATTCAAAGGCCCAGATCTCTTCCAGTCCAAAACAATTAGCGTCATCTGTCACCTACTTATTTCTAATTTACAGTAGTAAAGTTACCTCTCATAGGACTTAAGCGAGTTTTCTAAATTTCACTATTACTTCTTTTACATAATAATTTTGAGACTAATTGTACTTGTTAACTTAATTCATATGCAAAAAAGTTAAATATTTTCAGTCAGGGATATTATTGTCTTTTTATCACACTAAGTTAATGGCTACACTCTTGAGAAATTGAATATAAATCCTAATCTTATAGTGCAAAGCATGTTAGAATTCACAGGTTTTCCTGGGATTAATATTTTGGCTTTACCTTGCATTTATGACCTAAACTTTTTTCAGTGTTGTACCCTGCTGATATCCTTTCCCCTGAGGGAACACTACTGACTTCAACCAGAGTCACTGGAAGTCACTGAAGAATCATAGAATCATGGAATGGTTTAGGTTGGAAGGGACCTTTAAATATCATCTAGTCCAACCCCTCTGCCAGAGGCAGGGACATCTTTCACTAGACCAGGTTGCTCAAAGCCCCATCCAACTTGACCTTGAACACTTCCAGGGATGGGACATTCACAACTTCTCTGGGCAACCTGTTCCGGTGTCTCACCACCCTTACAGTGAAAAATTCCTTCCTTATATCTAATATAAATCTACTCTCTTTCAGTTTAAAACCATTAACAGAATTAAAGCCAGAGACTCCAGAAACCTGACCCTCAGCAATGACATTGTTAGTTAGCATTATCCTGCAGGAAAGCTGGAGCACCCTCTTGCCAATGCTCCCAGTTTAATTGCAAATCTCTGAAAAGCCCAGATCCTGGATTCATGGGACAGGGAATAAAGCATTTTACAAGGAAAAAAAAAATTACAAGATTAATGGTTGTGTAGAAAAATTTGGAAGTGGGAAACTATAGTGGACTGAAATCCCACAGTACAGAAAAAATTATTCAAATGTTATTTTAAAACCTTTCTCATTTTGAAACCTTTCTGATTTTAAAACCAACCTGAAAATTTTGTATCTCTCTGACTCGTGACACTTAACACAAGGAACAAATTTTAAAGCTGGGAATATCTGTGTGCTTAATTCCAATGCCTTGTAAAGGGAATGCAATTGACACCTGCCACAGTTGTATTTGGATTAGTACCTGAGGTCACTTTAAGTGAAGGATTTGCTTTCATTTGAGAGCGGAAACATGAAGTGTTGTCATGTGCTGCGCTAATGGGATAAATCTGGGATTTCAACAGAACCTCCCATGCTTATCTTCTCCCTGATGTCTGTTTTAATGATGACCTCATCACAAAGAAAATCCTGTTATCTAAAACTGTTTTATCCCACACAATTGTTTGGGGTGAGGTTAGAAGGGAGGATGGCTGGCAAGAGCAGGAAGAGTCAAGGCACCCTGGCAATACAAAGCACATTACATACTGTTGATCCAGCCCAGCCCAGCAATGACTACATGGCCATGACAGCTGTTTAATAATCTATATGAAAGGAGCTGGAGTCTCCCAGCAGTTCTTTCTTGCAGGTCCCAGTGACACTGAGTGGTGACACCTGCCAAGGTGACTCAGAGCGATACCCATGCTTGCGGCCAGGCTGGCAGCTGAGACTCCTTGCACTGGTGCTGCTAGGTCTGACTCAGAGCAGGCAAGGAGGATGAGGACAGAGTTCTCTTGCACCGTTGCCATAACCTCTTCACCCTGCGATAGCAGCCAGCTATGCCAGCTGCAGATTAGGACACCAGCATTTTAGGGGCTCCTGTAGAAATGGTAACAGAAGTGATCCCTGCACTTAGGAGCTTCCAGGCTAAATACCCACCCTGTGGGTATTAAGGCTTCATTCCTTAAGCCACCTACCTCAAGCCCTTTCCCCACTTAAAGGCATCAGTAGTCATTTAAAAGGATAAAAATTCAGTTTCATCTTTGTTGTCAGCTCCTTATTTCATGTCTCAAAATCTCACAGGAATAGTTATTAACCCATGGAGGTTTTACTGTATCTTGTGATTTCTATTAATGTTACCTTGTGTGAAATAAAACATGGAACTGAGACAGCAAAAAATACAGGCAGCAGGCAGCAATTCCCTGTCTTGTGTATATGGTAAGAATAAACAGCAGATGTCAGCACTAATCCAGAACTTGAAATGTTCACATCGAATTTAATCAGAGCCCACTTTACTGCCCTAAAAATGCATATGCTCAGACTGTGAAGAAACTCATCAAAATCTCTGCTTGGAAACACAAATATATTTCTATTTAAAGAACCTTAGCAAATTTTAAGTATCACCTCTACATGAATACTCCTAGCTAGCAAGGGAGCATAGATAGGTTTTTGCCTTATCCTTGCACTAAAAGATCACCAGATCCATGCACTTCCCTAAAAATGAAAATTATTTTTAAAAAGTGGCTTCAGAAGAGATAACAGTTTGGAAAAGGGCAAGTGCAAAGGTTCAAGAGAGACCTGACGAGCAACAAGTAGGCCTGAAGCTGAAGGACAGAGGAGAATTAGAGGGCTCTTGGTGCAGTTGGCAGGTAGGGACTGTGGCTCAGCATGGCTTTGGGGTAGAACAGGGTGGGGCAAGTGAGTGAAATGGGTGTAAGAACATGGCTTCTGCAGCTTGGGGTAGAAGTAGACTCAGTATCTGCTGAACAAGATCTACAAGCCACTGAAGATTTTCCTGGAAATAAAGCATAATTTAGCAGAACAAGTACACGCAAACCATGTGCACCTGCATGCTGAACTACATGAAGACGTGGGAATAGGAGAATAGCATTCTCCCTGCCTTGTCACCACCACTTTGAGGTCAATGGATGCTAGATTCTTTCTGGAGGGCATGCAGCATAGATTAACATACCACCTCCCAAGCCCTGGAAATTTTTCAGCTCTTGAAAAAGAAGGCCAAAAAGAAAATTTAAAATGTGCCAGAGATTGCATGGGCATTTCCTGCCATCATGAAGCACAGTGAAGTTCATCAGGGTTTTGACCTCTGTCATGGCTAATAGAGATATAAGAACATACTACCTATGATAGAGACCAAGACTGCTCTTTACAATATCTGTGGTGGGATCTCTCAAATCCTGCAGCAATCTGATGTCTGCAGCAAATTATCCCTTATAAGACTGCTCTAAACAGGAATCTTTCAGCCAGGATTTCTCCCAAAATAGGAGCAATTTTTATACCAATACATAGGAATGTGTGGTTTTATTCTGTTGGGGTTTTTTTTCCCTGTTTTCTGAAGCATTTTCCATCAAAACCAAAAAATGGCAGGCTTAATGGCTTTATTATCTACAGCTATAGCTTGGTCTCCAAGGATCACATGTTCCTTAACTGTCATTGAATGGAAGAGGACAAGAAGTATAACCAGGGTCAATTATAAAAGTAAAAATAGCTTGGCTATTTAAAAACTTATTAGTTCTGGTTACAAAACCAAACCAATATCCATTTACATTATGAACTTAAAAGACTCAGATAGCCCCTCCTGAGCTAAGAGCTAAGTCTCAGCCTGAACAAACTGGCAAGATGCCCAGAGCCACCTTCAGCTTTTAGCAAACACCGCCATGAGATTATACCCAACTGCCTCCCCTGTCATTCCACAATCTTTGCTCCCTGAACTCCTTTGCTCTATGCTATTTCTGTAAAAAAAATAAGTAGGCTGTTTTTATTAACTAGTAAAACAATTTACTTTGATTCATCTTCTCTGACCAGAAGAACATAAGAGGTCATCAATCTTAACTTCTCTGTCAGCACAGAGATGTCAAACCAGAATTAAGTGGTGGAAAAATTGTTGAGGGAGAAAGTGGAAAAAACAAGATAAACAGAATGAAAGATAGTGAATCCCCTTTCTCAAAAAAGGGAAAAAGAAATACTGTTGAGCTGCCTTGCTGCTATTAGTTGATGCTCTGTCAGGTTAGAAATTTCATTTTTCACGCAGAATCAGAGACATTATGATACCTGAGAGAAGCTGCAGGCTTTTCATAAATTCAGAGAAAAATTAGAAAGGTAAACAAGTTGTCCTGTGAATTAACAGTGCTTTGATCTCCACTTTTTACAATAACAAAGAAAATTGACCTTTACACCATACACCTGAAATTAGTTGCACCATTTTATCGTTGCAGGATACTCCAGTGCAGGATTACAGTCCTCTCCTGCCTTCACCTGTGAACTCCCCAAGGTGTCTTCTCTCATCCTAAGTGGTGACTGGATCTTTTCCAAACAGAAGCACAGAAGACTGAATTTTCTACCCATTTCAACACTTTCTTCATGCACACCAGATGCCTTTATGAGTAGCCCCAAGGGATAAGAGGAGCTCTATATCACACTCTGAAGATGAGGAAATTCCGGTGGCTCCACAAGTAAAGTGAAATCACACGATCTGTCTACCATAAATATCCCACATCTAGACTTTAGATATAAAAAGTAGTAACAAAAATACTTCAGCTGTTCTGTATTACTGCTCCAGTAATGACAGAATGAGAGCTGGATTGAAGCATATTGGCTCTATAAGTGGTGCAAGTCCCTACTCTTTGAAATCCCCACCAGCCAGAAGAAACTTTCAATAGCTGATGGGTGACCTTTCACTTAGCTCAGTGGCAGACAAGGTTAGCTCCAAACCAAACACAACATAGCAACCTGACAACGCATACACAAAGGTGAGCTTTATATCAGCTTGAAACTTTTGTAAATACTAACAGGTGAGTAAAAAAAAAATATTTTAGCCACCGAAGATGTCTAGGAATCTGGGAGCCATTGAGGACAACAAACCAAAGGCATAGTACATAGATGGTACTGTCTTGCAGAATATCTTGAGATCCAAAGCCATTTCTCCTCCCCAACCCTCAGTATCTTTTCTACCCTACCTGGACAAGACTTCAGCCAGCCCTTTCTCATCAGAGATTTGCCTCATTCAGACACTGGGGGAACAAATAAACTGCATCATCTGTCAGCTGGGGGGATGACGGGAAGGGACGGGGCAGACACATTAAAAAAGGGGAATAGCTGCTTATTATCAAAGTAGTGATGGCTTTGTGTCTGAAGTCACTTTGGCCCCTCCACTAGCTTCATGCCAGAAGCTAGACCCTGCAGAGCACTTCCTCCTGATGTCCCTTCCTCTGAGACCTCCTAGAGAAGAGAGGACAGACATTCCTGGGCAACCAGTGCCCACAGGGACCTTCAAATGAAAGGGCCCCAAAGTCTATCAGATGTTGCTGATAGTTCTCAAATAATGAATAAAAATTAATATAAATATGCCAATGAAAACATTGTCCCAATGGAATGTAACAAGTGAATCACCTAATCTATTGAATGCAAACTTTTATTAAATCTCAGTTTACTGCTTGCTTCCTGAAATTGTTTTGGGCTACTAAAAGTAGTTATTGGTATACAGTAAATACAGATATACACAAGTGTTCTGGGTAATGTCTAAAGGGAACTTTCAAAAAACAGAGGGTTTATTAATGTAGAGCTGTAATTTGTGTGCAAACAAGTGAGACTGGTCAAAAATGTTCAAGCACTTCTATAAACAAGGCCATTCATGAAATGCTGAGTGAATTGGAAGTGGGTGGTTCTCAGCAGTGCTGTCATACCCTCTGACCATTCAGTAGCTCCTTTGTGTGCTTTTTATTCTTATCTGTGATCCAATCTATCACAAGACCCTCCACATCCCTAAATAATACCTTTTATCTGACCACTCTAGTCTAAAAGCAGATAAAATATTTATGTGTCACATAAATATATGCCACATGGCAGAGTGAGAGTGAATATGAGAATGAAGGCACGTGCAGTCACTCAAAGACATGACTTCATACTGAAAAAGATGCAACTTCCATCCACTTGCAGAGATACTAAAATTTCTTGCTTGTCCCTTTACATGAGTAGTTTATCAGAAAAACACACTGACAGAATTGTGCCAACTAGCCTTTTTGGATATGAACACAGACATTTTTGGATTTTCAGGACATTCGTCTCCTTTTAAATATCACCAGTGGAACATACTCTAACAGAGGAGTCCTTAAGCAGCCCTCTCAGAAAAGCAGAATTTAGCTCATTCATCCATTTGGAAATGTGAAGTGGTAAAGATAATAGCATTTTCTATCTAGTAAAGACTTTTATCATATCACACTCTTTGTCACAGTATTATCACTTATACTTCTTTTTAATAACAGATTGCTGCAAAGCCATTAGCAGTTCTTTAATGTTTTGTTTTATCCTTACTAGCACTCACTTTTTCAATGCCTTATCAAAAGACAGATTGATTCATTTCCACCCAACTACTGCTATGGAAAATTTCAGAATGGTACCTGGGAGCTTCATACACATTCAAGAATTTATTTTTGCATCCTCCCAGTGAGAAGGCCCCCCAGTTCAAGAAGGACAGGGAGCTGCTTGAGCAAGTCCAGCGGAGAGCCACAAGGATGATCAAGGGACTGGAGCATCTCCCTTATGAGGAAAGGCTGAGAGACCTGGGTTTGTTCAGCCTGGACAAGAGAAGACTGAGGGGGGACCTTATCAATGTTTNGGTGTGCCTGCTCACGCAGGGGGGGTGGACAAGATGATCTCTGGAGGTGTCTTCCAACCTCTACCGTTCTGTGATTCTGTGATTCTGTGAAGGCAGCTATTATTGTCCCTATCTTTATACGTGGAGAATTTATGCACTGAGGACTGAAATCAGATTTACTCTAAATACCTATTTAGGTGCCTATTTTAAGAAAATGAGGGCGTGAATGTTACAGCTCCAGCTCTAAGCCCTGCTTTTGCAATAATCCCAAATCAAGAACTTGGGATAAGGATTCCAGGTCCCTCTTGTGTCCCTGTTATTGTGTCCCTCTCCTCCTGGGCCCATGAAGAGCCATCCTTTGCTGCAAGATGCCACTGCTTCAACAAATCTTGTTCAGATCCTTTCTGCCCTTCCACTCTTTTTGCAATGTTTTATACCCAGTCATCAGAATAGCCTTTGGGCAGTAGGGCATAGGGATTTGGATTGATCACAGCTCAGTAGAGAGCCAGCTAAGCAGGGCTCTGAACTCAAATTTCTCACTCCTTGTAAAGTCATTATAGCAAAAAAAGCAACCACCATCTCCATCAACACTTGGATTTACTTAATTTTGAAGGAAGCTTGGTTTTGTCAGGCAGGGTAAGTCTGAGAAGTTACTTACACAGAGGCTTACTTCATTTCTTGACTGGAAATGGTCTCAGGAAAAGGGGTAGGTGCTGAATTACTCTGCACAGAAAATTATGGGCACACCCAGAAAGAGGACTATGGACATCCAGAGAACCAACCACACAGGAGGCACCTACTGAAGCTGAGTACACCTAAGGTTGGGTGAAGAATCTGAACCATGTTCTGCATGTAGACAGAGTCCCACTTTCCTCCTTACATCCTTGGTTGGACTTAATCATACAGCATGAAACATATTCACCGTCCTTTAATTAAAGGATTATCTATAATTCTGTTCCCCTTAAATTTGGAAATGTTTATATGTTTATTTAAGATATGAGAAAACATTTAAAGGTATCTTCCTTGTCATTCTTTTATTAAGCAACACCTTGAACTCTAATAGCGTCTTCAACGCAAGTGTCATGTGAATGGCAACTGCAGAATCACTCTCATGGGGAATTCCAGAAATATTCTTGTTCCAAATAAAATGAGCTGTTAAAGTATTAAAAATGAGCATTGGTTCAGTTCAGTAACAAAAAAAAAGTTTTGTTGGATTGACCCAGAAATTAATCATAAACCAAAAAACAACCAACAACCTGGAAAATCAATTTGAAAACCTCATGCTACCCTTTCCTGGCCAGTCCATATATTCTGAGGTTCTCCTACAGCCATGTGACTCATGTGATGCTGTCTGCAGCTTGGTCAGAGCAGCACATCTTCTGCTTCTTTTGAAAAGGACCTGAGCTTCAGATCAAGAGTTTGAGCTGCAGCTGTCACTGCAGTGCTAGAATAACAAGTAGAAATATTTGGTCTCAGGTTTATCAGTATCTTTAGGTATCTTTTGAGTAAGAAAAAAAAACAGTGGGAAAAGAACCTGTGTTTTGCTAAGGAATCATTTAGACAAAAAAAAATCACACACTCAGTAACCTGCTAACAATTTCTTATGGTCTTAGTAACCACTTTACAAACACCAATAAAATTTTTCACATTTTCCATGCATAGATATTGAGGAGTGAGACTTTTGGTAAGAGTCATATAATAAGTGAGGGTTAGAATATAGTACCTTGCTCCCAAGATTAACTGTGTTCCCTTTGTCTAAGTATTTCCAATATACTTCCTACTCTGTGTATTTTAATGTGCTTATTATTTACCCCATTTCCTGCTGACAGTTCTTTAATCCCCTTTCTTCAGTCTTGCTCTGATCCTCTCAGCTGCATCTCTGCCTTACTGCTGCATATTTTATGTAACTTTTTTTATTAATCCTCTCCTTGGATGTCCCATTCTCAGTACCTCACAGAGCTCTCTTCCTCCCAGCCCCTTGTTTTCCCCTCCATCCTGCTATTCCCTGTTTTGCTCCATATATTCATATATATTCTAGGACATCTTTGTGCAGGCCATCTTTTGGATCTTTCTGGCACAGCAAGATTAGTTGAGATGGTCTCAGCAGAGCCAGTTGTGTTGCCAGGACAAGACCTCCACTTCTCACAAACTGCCCGCTTTGCTCATCCAGAAATAGCAGTAGCTGTCAGAGGATCCCTCTTTCACACAGGAGTGATGTGCCCCTGTAAAATTCAATCTGAAGCCACAGGTGGTGCTCTGACAGCAGATATCAGAGGCAGTCAGCAGCAATAGCTGCAGCTTTGGATGCTTGACCACTCCTGAAACATGCCAAAGAGCTACTTTTTCACAGAGCTCTCTACAGTGAGCCGGGTTATGGCATCCCCCTCCCCTAGCTCTGATGGGACCACTGTCCCTGTACCGTTACACATCAACAGCAAAACCAGAAAATCATGGTACACTGCTTAGCTTATCAGGTAGACCTACCTCATTCCAGTTGTTAATATGTCCAAGTTTTCCTTCCTACTTCTTAGAAATGCATACTTCTGGTTTTTATAAAAATATAATACTTTCCTTTGCAGAAGCTCACTAATCCATACCATGCCTGGATCTGATCCAGTACACCTAAATTCTACTGCAGTTAAGACACAAGGCCAACACTGCTGAGAGATTTAGATAAAAATCCAGCCTGGCTTGGCCAGAAACCCTGCTCAGCTCTACCATCTCCTACTTCTGCACCAACACAGGCAGCAAGAAACCAAGAGCCCGCGCGTCCTTCTCCATGAACCCAATGACCCCATCACAACACACCATCCCTGTCTTTTTCACGACAGGTAGCCAGTGCCACTATTTGTCCAAAAAGTGTGAAACAAACCATGAAGACCTACAAGAGGGGGCGTTACCTCCAGGTCTCCTCTACCTACTGACCAGGCTGGGGAATAGTCTGTGGCTGAGAGCGCTCCCCTGCTCCTGCCCTGCAGCCAGCTGAGGCCATAGGGCTGATGCACATTCTGGGTGTCCCCATGTCCCTGAGTGTGTGCTGGGGCTGTCCCTCACAGGGTGGAGATGGGCTGACAGCTCTCAACTCACTGCCGCTTCCTTGACTTGGGACATGGGGGACAGCCACAACACCACAACTACTCTTTTATAATTAAAAGCACATTGACTTGCTGTTTTGCTATTCTTTTACACATGATGGCCACAGAATTGGTCTATAGCCTCAGAAATGCTGTAAGAAGTTATAACTCAGCTGTCGTGTTACTTCTGATATTACTTCTGATTCTTCTATCACATTCTGAGGAAACAGGTAAAACTATTCCCCAGTTCAGAGACACTGAAATCTTTCCCATGTAAGTAGTACGTTAGTACTTATTTATAAAGGAAATTAAACATTATGGGAAAAAAATTATTGTAAGTACTCAGATAGAGAAAACAAGAATTTTTAACGTATCTGCTTCCCCAGAAATAACAGCAACATGTATATTTTAAATATAGTCATGATATAATTTTAAATATAGTCAAGATATAAACAAGGTCTCAAGGGGACACTGTTTTCAGCTGTGCTCATGCTTTGCATGACTGATGATTTTAATATTTTGATGCTTCTAATTTTTATATCCCTTTCTGTTTGTTTTGGGGCATTCCAGAGGGGGGATTGGTACCCATTTAAAAATGCTTTGAAAAGCAAGAATACTGGTCTAGAATTTCTTGGAAAGAACTCAGCCATGCCATGTAGAAAGGAACAGCTTTGAGGTATTTGAGGAAGTGCTCCTGCTGAGCTGGCATTTTACAGTTTGTTTCTGTCCAAACCGAACTGCTCGCACTGATTCATTAGCAAAGGAAACGTCTGTTCTCTGCCAGATCACACTTGCCTACGCCAAGCTAGTTTAGCCAGGCCCCACCAGTTCCTGTACATGGCATGTGCGTAACCTCTCCAACATGGTCATAGATTAAAGCCAGTGGCAAAGAAGTATTGGGAATGGCTTTGCCTTTAAAAAGATGACTTCAATGTGTGGAAACATTTGCTAGAGTTGTACCAAATTCCAAAGATTTTCAGCAATGAAAACTGCAGCTTGCCTGATAAACATGCCAAAACCTATGTTTGATTAAGCAACGTAAAAATGTCTATTTCTGCATCAAACATGCAAAGTGTATTTTGGTCAGATGCAAAGCTGTCTTTGTGCTAAATGAACGCTATTTCTAATGTGAAACTCCTGGCTCCTTTTCCATTATTTTGTGGCACCTCTGGCTGCCATTCTCCATCTTCAGCATGTTCACCAGCAGCACCTGCCCACTGTTTACAAGAGCTTCTATTCCACCTAAGAGCTTCAACCTCTTCCCCCACCTTTAGGTGAAGGAGGTGATGTCTGTGGGGCTGTCTTAACACATGAGATTTTCCTGTTTTGTAAAAGGTTATCCTTCTACTGTAGCTGGACCTGAAAAGGGAGAAACCAAACCTCCACCTAGCAACTGTGTTTCTTAACTTTAAGATTTACCATCAGGGTCCAAATTTGCTGTTAGCTGCCCTGCTGGCTGCATGAGATTTCCTTATTCTAAAAGAATAGCTTATTTTCTAATTATCTCACCAGTCCGAAGTTTTTAGTATTTTTTAAAAAATGGGATGTAAGCATGTCTATAAAAGGAAGGGAACCTATTCTCTCTGAGAATATCACTGGTGTTACAGAAGAATTCTGAAATACCTTGGTCTTTAAAAGATGTATTTTGTAGAAATTAAAAGTGAGAGTAGGATCACCAATCGGAGAGATGGGGAACCTACAGAAAGACACAGCATCCCCTCCCAGTGAGCCAAAGCCCCACTGCTGTGCTGGGCAATGTCTCCATGGGGCTGCCATCGGCAGCAAGGGACTGTCTTCCTACTGAAGTAACTCTTCCTGTCCTCTTTCTTGCTGCCTTTGAGCTGTTTAAACTAACAGCTTTTACCTCACCATTGGAGTGGGTTAGCAACATTTTGGAGGAAAAATATTGAAGGCTGAATATTATCTGATAGTTTAAACTAGGAAATGTTAGAACCTCTTTGGTATAAAAACATAGTAGGAACACTGGACATCCACATTGACTTACACTATTTATATCAAACTGACTTTTGATCTTTTTATATGGTTTACCCAGGAGGCTCTCATTAAATCATCTGAGTTTACTACACACCTTTTTTACACCTCTGGAATTATAACTGTTCCTGCATAAGCAAGCTGGATGAGACTGCATATGAGAGGGCACAAAAGTCCATGTTCAGTTTCTTCCTAGATCAAGGAAACAAGCCATTGGAATAAACTAGACACACTTGAAATTAATTTTCTGTCTGATCTCCCAAGACTAAAGAGCTTTTCTTGGTCTAATGTTTTTTTTGCAAAATTATGTTAAATTATCCTCTTAAATGTGTGCATAAGATAGATGCATGCTTCAGTATCTTGGTGATACAGGACTGCTTGATGTAGGGGCAAGTTGATATTTAGCCAAGCATTAGAGACATGTGAGGAGCTGATGCTTGCGGTAAAACTGTGGTTTACCATGGCAAACAAGGGGCAAAAAGGGCACCTGACTGTGTAGCTCAGCACTTAGGATGACAGGAGCAGACTTTGAATTCCTGTTCTGACTCCCACACCATTTCTGCATTAAACCATCATCAGCTAAAATAAAGAAACAAGCCATGGGAAGAGAAGCTTGATTCAGGTCAGGACCTCTGTCCCGCAGGGCAGGAAAGCTCTTCTGTGTGTCCTTGCTCTCCCCTCTGCTTCCTGGGAAACTGTCCTGGTTTCAGGTGGGATAGAGTTAATTTCTTTTGTAGTAGCCAGTATGGGGCTGTGTTTTGGATTTGTGCTGAAGCAGTGGTGATAATGCGGAGATGTTTTAGTTGTTGCTAAGTAGCGCTTACACTAGTCAAGGACTTTTTCAGCTCCCCGTGCTGTGCCGGGTGCACGGGAAGCTGGGAGGGGACACAGCCGGGACAGCTGACCCAAACTGACCAAAGGGATATCCCATACCATATGATGTCATGCTCAGTATATAAAGCTGGGGGAAGAAGAAGGAAGTGGGGGACATTGGGAGTGATGGCGTTTGTCTTCCCAAGTAACCATTACGCGTGATGGAGCCCTGCTTTCCTGGAGATGGCTGAACACCTGCCTGCCCATGGGAAGCAGTGAATGAATTCTTTGTTTTGCTTTGCTTGCGTGCGCGGCTCTTTCTTTCCCTATTAAACTGTCTTTTATCTCAACCCATGAGTTTCCTCACTTTTACTCTTCTGATTCTCTCCCCCATCCCACCAGGGGGGAGTGAGCAAGCAGCTGCGTGGTGCTTGGTTGCTCACTGGGGCTAAACCGCTACAGAAGCCTATGAGCCTAACCAGCAATATGGCTCCACTCGGGGGGACAAGTGAGAGACCAAGAAAAGGAGTAGCTGTCCACACTCAGCCCATGATATCTAAAGGCCAAATATGATGATGTAGAGAGCCTCTACGCTTTATTTCTTTTGTAAAGTTATGGATAGCTGAGGTTTTCCAAAAACTGCCATTTACTTTAAACATTTTTAAAGATTTCAAGGTAAAAGCAGACAACTTTCAGGACATTTTCTGACATCTTTTTTGACTCCCTCCCTCCCAGCATCTATATATCAAGACTACAGTATTTCAAGGCTGTCTGTATGTGGCAACACAGTACTGTATATTTGTTCAATTAATCACTTAACACTGAGATAGACTCAAGATAATATCTTTAGCAATATTTATGAGGTCTTCTGGAGGCAGACCTCAGTTTGTTCTTCACATATTTTGAATGAAACAAAAGCTGTGTGGGTGCATTTAATGGACATTTCTCAAACTTGATAGTCTATTAGCTTGGGCAACGCAGCTCCTGCTGGACTCATGGCATGAGCAGAGCAAGGGAACATCTGCCTGCAGAAGACCATTTAGACATACACTCACATTTATTGCTCTGACTGTGAAGAATTCATTGGCTTCCTAACTTACATTAATAGAAATTTGAAAAATGTATCCTTTATATGAACAAAGGAGGCTCTATAAGCTCATCTGGCCAGAGGGCTAAACATACTTACTGAATTATTATCTTCTCCATCAGGTTATATGGATCTTCTAAAAATAGGTCTGTTGCGAATTCTGGAAATTTAAGAATTTATTTGAGCCACAAAAGGTAGTGGCTTTAACTAGCTAAAGAAATAAGGAGCATAATGAAAGACAGCTTTGCCAAAGAGCAAGACACTTTTTGAGGAAAAATTGAAATAGCTGGTATAGTTTAAAAACAGATGGGACATGAAGCTTTAAAATCATATTTAACTCTTTCTACCTCATGACTCCAAGGTGCTGCCAAATTGAATGAGTAGATGGCAGTCAAAGTAAAAATGGACATTTTCTCTTGCTCTCTCCTTTCATACATATATACACACATATAAACAGAGAGAGAGAGAGAGATGATTCATGAGAATGGAATTTAAAGGAAAGAATTGCTGGGCATTTACTTTTCTATTTTATTCTATAAGGTCCTCAATTCTTCTCAGAAGCAAGTCAGCCCTTTTTTTTTAACTCAACACATCAAGAAATTTTGATTAACCTTGAATTGAACAGAAATTAAGGATGAATGATGGGGTTTAACTGATGATTAAAATCATACTTATCTCTTAAACAATAACTGGTTACAAAGCAGGATCTAGATAAGATGTTAAATAATTTCAAGTACTTAAAATGCAAGCAACGTGCATAACCCCTCAATGGCAATATGTATCTCCCTTTGCTAAAGCTCCTTCTTCCTCTTCCTGTGGGCATCCCAGTGCCCACACTCCTTACATCAAAGCACAGGAGTCCAAAAGCTACAACAAAATTAATGCTCATCCATGTACATGCTAGTGAACATGGGGGAAGATTTTAAAAGAACAA
Source organism: Anhinga rufa (assembly GCA_013400875.1). Classification (NCBI taxonomy): domain Eukaryota; kingdom Metazoa; phylum Chordata; class Aves; order Suliformes; family Anhingidae; genus Anhinga; species Anhinga rufa. The sequence goes on along the minus strand of VZTV01071271.1, from coordinate 20,513 downwards.
CACATTTAACATTTCCTCAGCAGAAAATGTTTGGTACCTGGCACTTTTGAACCTGAAAGTATGACTGTGCAGGTACTGAAAGAGAAGTAAACTTCTCTGATACAATTTTGAAATAAGTGGCTTTATAACACACACCAACATTTTGCAGCAGTTAAGTCACAGCCATTGGTTCCCTGAGGAACTAGGTTACCAGCTCTCCATCCTAATTTTCATGAGGCCTTCATATTTGTATTTTTCTGGCACTTTACAATATTAGGTCTTCAAATGCTGTCTATGATGCCTTATCTGCTGTGAAGTTGATAGCTTGCATTTTCTCACTCAGTTTTCTTTCCTCTTGCATCAAGATCAGGTGGCTAAAGTTTAAGGTCTTTTAAAGGTCCCCTCCAACCCGAGTCACTCTATGATTCTATGATTTATTCATGGCAACATCAACATGCAGAAAATTTTGGACATGTTTTATGGTAAGGCATAAAGAAATAATTTTGTTTCTAATGAAACAAAAATTTGGTTTATGTGGAAACACTTTATAAGTTTCAACTCCTTAATCAGTATTGGAAATCTGCTAATAGCTAGTTAAAATCTCTTTGAAATTATTGTAATTGATATTTTTCTCTGCAATTTCAGATGTCAATAAAATGCAGTTTTTCAAATAATCACTGATAAAATGGGATCTTAAAACAGTGGTGAGAAAATAATTTTTAAACAACAAACATAGTAAGTTATAGAGAATTCATAAACTGCAAATAAACTAATTTTACCAAATACATTTCAAACAATAAAGACTTTGGATAGCTCTATAAAGAAATAAATTTACCTTGGGTAAAATTTTGTACATGTAGAGTCAGGTTTTAGGAGACTTTTCTTTTTCTTATGCAAGTTACAATATAACATCTTAGTATAATGCAAAATTGAAACCCCCTTGAAATATCCTCAGTTCCTTTGATGTCAGCTTGTAATTTCCTTTACTTATAGGTATATTCTTAATGCTATTTTAATATATCTTTTAACTTGATATTATCTGTACTGTACCATGCCCCTGATCCAAGAAAGTGCTAATCAAGTATGTGTTTCCATGCTCTCCCAAACAGAGAGATATTTTTGAACTGCAAACTAAAATCTGAACTCTACATATAAATTGAATGTTTACATTTTTTTCAGACTCAGTGCCTGAATCGGCTTTTTTGGCTCCAAATTCCTGAAGGTTTCTTTAACTGCAATAATTAGGAATAATTGTAATTTAACTATGTTTTAAGTATTTCATTTCTTCCCACTCTGAGTATTATCATTTTAACATTGACAAGTAAAATAGGTCATCTCATATTTCACAATAAAATAAAGCCTGAATAACCATGGTCAAGATAACTGTTGCTGATTAATTTAACAGACATGTCTCTGGATTTTAAGTATCAGTCATTAATTGTAACAAAACTTTTGTGATCCCTTTGGCCAACAACTGTGAGTTAACGACAACCACAACGCAGGGCAGGTATTCAAGTCCGTGAGGTCATGTCCTTTACTTCTGAACCTGTTTGCATTTTGTTCTTTAGCAAGCCAAGGCAGATTGCTTGCAATGAAGTGTTGTACCAAGCTCAACTCAGAGAAAGCATAACTAGAAACAATGTTAAATTATCACTGAATAGATTCCTTTTTCCCTACCTGGTAGATGGAGACTCTAGCATCTTAGTGTAGATGGAGACTCTAGCATGCCCAGTGTAGTCTAGGGCAATTCAGCCAGACTAGATGTTTGAATTGTGTGAGGTTATTTAATCCCTCCTTGACATTGCTGTAACACTTTGGTCAATTTTGAAATTAATTAATTGCTTCAAAATAAGAAGTTGCAGTATTTTCCTTTTGAAATTTGGTAAATAAATACTGCTATTCTCACGGTATTTTTAGGCTCAAAATGTTTGCCTAACTGGATGTCAACTTATGATTAGTTTCAGCTGATCTCTTATGGCATTTTCTTACCATGCTGGATCAAATACTGATTTGTCTGTGGGTTCAAAGAAGGACTACAACATCCTTAAGAGCCACAGGCTCCTTCCCAGAAGTGAAAACAGCTAAAATGCCTCTGCAGTGGTTACATCTAACCTTTCCTTCTCCTGTGCTTTATCCTTTGTGTCATATTTCCAGAGTTCTCCACGACAGGGAAGAACATGGACATGCCACACTTTTGAAAACTGAGTTTTTTGAAAAGAAAAAAATTAAAAGCCTACTAAACCAATAATGAATTTGGGCTCTTTATTTTCTTACATTCCTTATGGATTGCAGCTCAGGCAGAACTAGTCAGTCCCAGCCCCCGCTAACATCAGGTTGTCCAATACTTACCACTTTTGACCTGTGATGTAAGTGCCTTATAACCTTGTCCAATTTTATTTGGGCTGGATTTTTCCATGATAGATAACAAGCTAAAGCAAACACTTTATATGCCTACACATAATTTTCATGCTTCACCTGCTAATGAATGCTCAATATTAAGAAAAAATATGACCTGATAAATCTCTTCAGGTTTTGAAATAAAATCTTGAGCTTTGGCAGTGAGCTCCTTGAGGTGGACAAACTACCTTCCAGGACTGGCCAAACAAAAACTTCTGAAAAAATCTTAGTGGGCACAGCAACAGAGACGAGGGAAATATCATTAAAGACTCTGCATACTTGTAAAAGGGACACAAGCTGAGAATTCACTGGCAGTCTTGATTCTTGCATTTCTATATCCTTCGAGTGCTTGAACTCACAGCCTTAAAATTCCGTTAAGGGAGGCCTGAGCGTGTAGGGTGGTATGTGTATTTCGGTATTATTTAATCATTCTTAAAGAGAGATCAAGAATATAAGGCTGCATGAACTCAGGAAATATCAACAATAAGTGGATTATATAAAAGTGATATGAGCAAAACAAGCAAGATGGTTCTGCTTATTTAATCACCTTAATTTCAGGGAGGCTTAATTGTGAAATAGGTGTCCAAAATAAGATTCTGCCTTAATCTTGCAACTTTTTCACTAGAAATTAATATTAATGTATACAAAATAATTTAGCTTAGGTAAAATATGTTACACCAAGTCCTTTCCTAGGAAAAAAATCTGTTTATGCTGAGTCTATTAATTAGCCCAATTATATGCAAAGCATGACAAATAATTTTACTTTTAATCATGAAGTCCTGCAGAGGCTTCATTTTACTTTGAGAAGAAATGCTTTTAACTTGAAGTGTTTAGTACTGCATTTACCCTAAATATAACTCAACTCAAATTCAGTTCTTGCTTAAACTTTGTAATATTCTGTTTGAGTTAGAGCTAGCTTATTAACAGTGAAAATATGAACTAGAACAATATTACTATCGGCATTTGAAATTTTAGAATAC
>VZTV01071271.1:1054-17094 GCA_013400875.1 Anhinga rufa | reverse complement strand
TATATGTAACAAGGAGCTGTAGATGGCAAGATAAGTATCTGAGGCAGATGAGAAAAGTAGACTCATCCTGCTTATGTCTTTGTTAGTCAATTCTTGCCAGAGCATTTGTAATTTATTTACAAAGTTTGCATGTAACTTTTAGGGGGCTGGGGGCTAAGTGGTTGAGTTTGGGGGTTTGGCCATTATAAAATACTTGCCACCAGAATCTGAGAATTTTTTAGATAGCATTGCCTAATCTTCCTCTGATTTATTTCCCATGCTCATACAGAAAGACAGAACTACTTCATTCTCTTTAGATTGATATTTTCTGGAAGGGCATTATAATTGCCCTCCCTTGATTTGTAACGCCAATAATCTTGTCATTTATCTTACGTTTTTCCACCTTCTAGCTCAAGCAAGTATCAGTAATTACGGTAGAGATTTTAACAGAGGCACAGTAATCCTGCCTCCTTACCCCAGGGTCCCCCCGCAAGATCTCACTCACTGGCTAGCACATCTCCTGTGAACACACTGGTGCTTTGCAAAGGCCCCAAAAACTGCCTTTAAATGGTAAAAAAAACCTTCTCAGGCCTCCAGCCCAGACCACTTTAGGTGCTTGACCCAGTCTTCTAGTAATATATGAAGGGGAGTTTGCTGGCTATGGACTTTTGGTGAAGGCTGCCTGAGACATTCAGGAGTCTGAGTGTTGACACAGGGTGGGTTTTTTTACTTCCTAATAGCATGTCTGTCCCTTAATAACATTTTATATTACTTTTCAAATTAGTATCAAGTTCAGGACAGGTCACATCTTATTTAATACACACTGAAACTAGAATAAATTAACACAGATACTTCTTACTCTATTCTAGACGAAGATTAAAATCTCCTGCTTTTAAAATACAGTCATCAGTCTTTTGATATGATGTTGTTCCAGACCATTTAATCTGTATAGTTCCTTCAGAAAACGATATTTCTGAATGCTTAACAAAACATTCCTGGAACAAGAAGTCATTCCACATTTCACCCTTCCAGCCTTAGAAATCAACTGTGCTTGTTGCATGTGTGTTTTATTTTGTTTGGCTCATTGTTTCCCTTAGTTTAGAGATCAAAAAGTGAATCTGTACTGTAAAAATAAGGCCTGTGTGGGTTGAAAGGGAAAAAAGGGGAGAGGATGGGAAACATTTAATTGTATATAGGTTGTATCTAACAGCTTTATTAATGGTGTGCTTCAGATGCTTTGCATTAAAACTTAATATAAAGAATGCTCAATGAGTGCCAAAATCAACTGCATTCTTGGATAAATGGTGTCACTGCATCCAAGTTCTGATTTATTCTGACATAAAATTGCTTTCTTGCAATTAAAGGTTCATTATTCTACACTAAGACATAAGTAAACACTGATAATAAGGATTTAAATTATCATAATGGTTTGTATAAATTCTATGATCAATTTTTATTCTCCTAGTTTTATGCTTCTAACAACCATTACATAGTCCTATTAATATTGATAATTGCCACAGGCATACATTAAATACTCTATTTTTGTCTCATCCCAGTATCAGCCTGAACTTACATACAGCCTGACTGCCTTCCACAATCTGCTCCACTATTTTTTTATTGCATGTTTTTTCTTGTTGTATCTACCCATCTCTCTTCCTTTTCCCACTATGTCATGCTACCCTCCCACTTGTCCTGTAGCTAACGTATAGTTTTACAGAGAAAAACACAAGTGGGCTGAAAGGAAGGACCGAGGAAGGAAAGAAGAGGGAGCTAAGAGACTCCTGAAGAAAAAGACATGCTGATTTTCCAAGTGAAGGGGTGATGACATAGCTGCTGGAACACATTGGCTCAGAATGCTGCAACGATTTCTTAGGTACTTCTGTTGTATTACCACACATCGGTAACCTCAAAAATTTTTCCTTCTTCTAAAAATTTCCATTTGAGCACTGTCTGAAGGTAAATTGTCTTGGAAGGTTTGAGCAAAAGAAAGTGGTAGCTTTTTATGCAGACTGAGTGCAAAGAAGTCATGCATTCCTAAAAATAAATTACTTTTAAAGTGCCAAAAGACTTAAACTCTTCCTATTGAGTTATTTTTCTGTGATTTTCTATTTTAAAGAGATAAATAAACACAAAAGTAAACCTGGAAATACTACTTAATCAAATGAGCAAAGTGTAATAGGTATTTACCCAATTAAGAAATCAAGAGGCAGAAAATGCCAAAGGTTGCAAGCATAACCTTAATTCAATGAATCTTTTTTCTAGCGATAGCTATTGGTTGTTTGTTCAAAATAAACGATGCTGTTCCCTACCTCATGTTTACTGAGCTAACTGCGCAGCTCAAGCAGAACCCACATGGTCGACTGTTCAGAGATGGTCCCCTCCCATCGCACTGCCTGGAGCAATAGCCCAGCTTTGTCCATGGGACAGGTTAACGTTTTGTGTACTAACATGCCAGTCTCTTACTGAAGCAAGAGAATATAGAACTTTATGGAATTTAATATATAGGTATATAAAATTTAGAATTTAATATAGAATGCAGGACTTTACCTGCTCTTTGTTAACAGTTAACCATCGCAATGTGATTGTTAGTAGGGATTGTCACAACGTTCACACTTGTAGGCACAATCTTTGCTAAAAATGTTCTTCAGTGTGGAGAGATCACTCCATAAATCCCAGCATTTGTTTGTTGCAGTTTTCTGTATGCAATATGTGTTCATATTGATTAAAAACACTTATCTCCTCTAGATTACATATACATGAAATAAAGAGCAGTAATTAAGTGCATATTGCCTGTCTTCCCAAAGTACATTTCACCTGTGTGATGGACATAGTGTTTTAATTGCTATCGCAAGAGCTAAGAAGTCAAGGAGTGCCATAATCGGTTTGTCCATGTGTCCTTTAATCTGTTGTTCTCCATATTCTGAGGTAAGTAATAGTATGCATTACCTAATTAAATGAACACACACTGATTTGTCTCAACAAAATGTGTACATTTGCAAATAATGAATGCAAAATATTTAATTCTTATGCAGAATCCAATTAATTTCTGAATGCAATTTGTTTGCATAGTGTTTTGGGGTTTTTTAAGTTGGCCTAGTTAATTATGGTAATCCAGTTGTATTATTCTGTCTTCATTCTGATATTAAAAGCAATGAGCTCCTCATGTTAAAAGAAACTTTTTATTTTTCTCCTTGCGAATGTATGTGGTTTGTACTAGATCATAACTGGATATTTGTGAGTCTCGATTAATTTCTCTTGGTGGCCTTGAGAGGAAAAAATCAAATTATTTAACATTATCTAAGCAAAAATTAAGTAACCATGTTCATATTACTCTTATGAGCACTTCAGTTAACCCCAGTCAGACTACTCATCTGAATCAAATGAAGAAGATTAAGCTTTCTGATCACTAACTAGTTTGTTTGATGTCAAAATGGATGTCCATGTAGTCTGAATATTAAAAATTGAGCTAAGGACAGAAATTCGTCTAATTTTAATGACTGACCACTCATAAAATGCAATGGTTCCTTCTGATAATGTAATCTAGCAGTTCATCCAATTCAAAAAGATATTTGTCTGTTAACTAGTATGCCAATTTTAACACTTTGACCCAAGGAATATCCTTTGATTACACTTGTACAGCACCTAACACACAGGGTTGCAACCTCAAGGCACTCAGTGGCAGTAGTTTTGCCATTAATCATAGACAGAGATAATTTGCAATCGAACCAAATGGAGCAGTGAGACCTGGGGCAGGGTTACAGCAGACTTCAGTAAACCCTGAAAATTCGAAACTAAACTGAGACTTTGTCCTTTATTCATCAGATATCACAAGTTCTTGCAACAGACCTTACATAACCTGCAGCAGGAGCTGTAATACAAACAAATTGTATTGAGCTAAGACAAAAAAAGAGTGGATGTCTTAACTGTGAATGTCTTTACTTCCGTGCCTTTGGCTTTACTCCTGAAAAAGAACTACCTTTCTGGTGGTGGCTGGTGGGAAAGCAGAGCTTTACGGGAGTTCAGTGTCACAGATATATTTTCTACCATGTGCAGATGTTTACCCCTCAGGCAGAAACAAGTGCATATTCAAATTGTTAGGATTATTAAAATGAAGTCTTAACCACATATTTGCAGTAGTCTACAAAATAGCATTTAAAAACAAAAATAATTGCATCATACCAGGCAAAGCAAGCACAAGACTTTCTTCTTCTAGAAGAAATTCTGCATAAATCTCTGGTTTGTTTGGAAGCTATTTTAATCTGCTTTTGTTATTATCTTCCTTTTCCCTTAGTCTACATGTCAGTGCATATCCAGTGGGATGAATTACACATAAGATCAAAAATCAGGTTCCACTAAATTTCTGTTTCCTTAAACCCAAAGAGACAGTGCAGAGAATCACATTTCACCGGGCATGTGTCAGCAGAAGGAACTGCAAATGCTAGCACACATCGCCTGTGGCTCAGTGTTTCTTCTCCTGTTAAATCTGTCCTGTTAGAAAGTGCAAATAATTGCTCAGCTTTGCTTCTCGATGCTCATCAGACTCTCCAGAAGGATTCCTGCAGGATTGGACAATGAGTTCAGAGCTCTCAGAGGGGCTGGTGGCAAGCGGGTTCGCAGGGCACAGCCACCAGGGGCAGAGGGCAGTGCTGGGCAGCTGGCAATCCAGGCATGAGCAGTTCACCATGAACTTTACAAGGTCATTTTCCTGCTTTCTACGCATTTCCCTAAGAACCAACAGAACCTTAGCCAAATATTTCCCAGAGTTTGAATTTGGGATTTTGTGGTCCACAGCCTGTAAGAGCTCCAGGGCAGCAGTCTTTGTTATGCATCATTACCTTTTCTCTATCCTCTTTAATAAATGAGAAATAAAACACAGTGAATTACAGGATTAGGCAGCTGAACGCGGGTTTTGCCAAGAGTGCTGAGACCCACTGCAGCCCAGGAATGGGGTTTCACATGTTCCTTTGGATACAGTCCTGTCTTTGCCTGGTCTTGCCTGTTACCATTTTCCAAAAAGAGTATCTCTCACCTATCAAGTGCTCCAGTCCTCCTGGTTGGCAGCAGAAATAATTACAGCTTCTGAAAACCACTAGCGTAGTCCCTGTTTGCATCTTGTTCAACTGATATCAGGCACTGCACCGTCTCTGCTCTGCCCACATTTCTCCACCCTGTGTAAACTCCTGTCCTTGGAAGGAGGTAGCCCTTCTCCCGTGATGGGCTCTATGGCAGGAGAGCACTAGATCCCCGTGTTTGAGTGCATGTGGTTGCCGGAGTCCCACAGAAACACCCAGTTCCCAAAAGAAGCTGGGCACCCCAGAGTTAAGTCTTCATGCTTTGTTCCAATGGATTGTACATCCAACAGACTCTCACTGCAAAGATATATTTGCCAACTATCATATGGAAGATTGACTTTCAAAACCACAAATTTTGGAAGGTTTTATAGCTAGTGCAAGTGCAAAGAAGGGGCTAAATGTTCACCTTCAACCAGGATTTGGAAAAAATAATGAGGAAACCACCTTCCCTAGATTTCATCTCATGCCCCACAAATACAGAAGCAGAAGGGTGAGCATATATCCCTGACAGTGCAACTTTTTGGAGAGCTGTGTTGGGACCTGGCTCCAAAGAGATGAACCTGGGGACCTCCACAGAAATCCACTCCACCCAATGAACAGAGCAGCCCCAGCACGATCACAAGCATGGGAGTGCAATTAGAAGAGGGCAGAAACAGCTGAGTCCAGCACTGCCACCAGAGAAAAAGGCTGTGCAACCATGGCCGCAAGCACCTCAGCTTGACTGATCTACTAGCTGAGCTGGAAAGACCGAAGGGGAGAAGTGAAGGAAGGTTGCAGAGGAACATCAAGCAGTGAGATGTCCCACCCCAGCTCTGCTATGAGCGTTTGTTTCAAACAACAGCCGTTTTCTATAAAGCTGACTTGAAAATTGGTATCTTCCTACTTCTGAGAGAATTTGTTCACTTCATCTTTTTACTGGCAAAAGTACTGTTATTGCTTTTCATTCCTGCCAGCCCTGCAGAGCCACCTTAGCACTGGGGAGGTGAACCGGAGTCTATTTTGGCATAAAGCAGAAAGAACACAGCTTGATCTCAGATCCCAGGGTGAATTTTCATTGCTGGCAGTCAAGAAAGTCATGGTTTTATTTGTAAATTAAAAGAGAGGTCAGCAGGAAAGTCATTGGGGAAAAAAAAAAAGAAAAAAGCAAATATGGAACCCTACCATGCCATTTATAGTCTCTTTATAGATGAGAGCAAAGTTTATGTAATGTGATTTGAGTTATAAATAATATTTTTGTTTGTTTCAGCCAAAAAGCTGTAGCTTATTTAATTAAGAGAATGGATGTGTTTGCGTTGTGTTACTCATTACTTTATTGTAAAATATATCTGTAATGATAATCTATGGAAAAGTTACTGCAGTGGCAGGGAAAAGGACAGTAAAATAACTTCCAATACAAAAAAAAATCCTGAGATTATCAGATCCCTTTGTTCCTTTAAATCAAATAGCTGAAAAAAACCCCAAATTTTAAAGAAAAAGAAATAAGGGAAGAAACGTGAATTGACATATTTGACTTTGGAGTGCAACGTTAAAAAGGGACCATTTGTACCAATAACTCTGGGAAAGAGGCTTAGTCATTTTCTAAATCTGTTCAACACTCAGGGTGTCCCGTTCCCTTGGCTGGTGTGTGGTGCATACTCAGCAGTAAGGCATACTATATTATATCAATCTTTAATGCTCACTTATTTCAAGCACCATTGATGAGGAATTCCTATGTGATGTCAAACAGAAATGTTCACTGCAAAAGACAAAGAAACATCCTTTTTCAAATATTGTAAATTAAAACACCACACAAAAACATAGATATAACAAAAAATATGTCACACTGTCCAGAAATGGCAGCAGCGAAAGATTTGTGAAACTTCTCTGAGCTACATAAATGCTGACATTTAATTTTTACAAAGCTGATGTGAACTCTTTTTTTCCCCCAGAAAGAAAATAAGAGATGAGGTTTTAAGAAAAATAAAACATTAAGCACTATAAAACAATAATTTATAACATCAGGTCGCAATACGTGGAACAGATTGTTTCCATCAGCAGTAAGGCAGGTGGGGGAAAAGTAAAGAAACACGTTCTTGTAAGGAAAGATTAATAAGGCAAGGGGTTATGATTTTCTTTTTAATTAATGGATCCACACAGTAAATATCTACAGCAATGTGTATTGCAGGATGTCATGAGCTATTTCCATGGCTCCCTAATGTGGCTGCCATTTTGTGAGGGGAAGAGGCAGGGGGTGGGAGACTGACAGGGCTCTCCCCTTTGGATCCAGAGACCAAAGTACAAGCTCTGGTTTGTACTGGTGCCAAAGGCCATTTTCAATAAATCTGGTTATAAATAGAAACTCATCTGTTGAAGCCAGGGACTCAAAGGCAGCTAAATGTGATGCTGGCCGCATCACACCCCTGGCTGTCACTAGTTACAGAAAATGGTATACTTCTGTCATGCTTATTTGGAGAGCCACATAGGCAGACCTTTGACTTATCTTGATACATGTTGTAGAGGGTTTAGTGATCTGGATTTACATTAGCAGGGACAAGTGACAGATATATCCCTGTGATAGTTAATCACAAGGGTCTCAAGCTAATATAAGAAAATCAAAGCCAAGATGACTAGACTACTTCCAGCACTTAAACTGAAGTAAATGTATAAACCTAGGTCTTGAAAAGTAACCTAGATTGTTAATTGTTTATAATAAGTTTTGGCCATGTTATTATTTCAGTCATCTGAGGACCACAACCAGCAATTCCTAGTTTTGGGAGCTGGCAAACTTGTGGTGGATATACATTGGATCAATCATCCAGGCAAAAACCAAGTCCAACTGGTACTGAAACTGAAAATAAAACAAAAAACAGAACTACAGAGATATCATTGCTTGGGAAGGAGGGCTAGAGATGTCAGGAAGCCATGGCACAGCTCACACACCCTATGACAAACTGTGCCACCACAGGGTCACAGTTTACATTATCCCTATGCTGAGCAAAGGGGCAATCAAAACCGAGCACAGTGAGCAGCTTAAAGAAACTTTTGAATGATAATAATGGTGTAAATTGTCACACAACTTCTGAGTCAGGCACTCTTCGGCAGGGTTTCACCAGTGCTGGTTGAACCATCCCTTCTCACCAGAGCTGCAGCACATTTTGTACCAATGAGCAGTCATGGCAAGGGAAGAAAAGTCAGATATTAAATACAGCTCCTAGTTTAGCACGTCTGGGAGAAAGGTCACCCATCCTGGTGAGGGTCTGTGTTGAAACCCCCCCAAGCCCTTAGGGCACTCAGCCTGGGGGGCACATCACCAGGGTGGGGGCTTCCCCCAGCAGCACTCAGACCTCAAGGTAGGGGAAAGGTGTGCCCCTGAGTCCCACCACAGCTACGGTTACCCGGGACCAGGGCATGTCACCAATGCACAGCAACACTGACAACCATCCCTTCTGTCACCGTGCATCATCCATTACCCAAAATATAAATAAACCTCTGTGAAAGCAAGAAAATAGAAAACCAGTGGGGAAATGCTGCTGTAATAAAAATAAATTACAATTGAGGTGGATGCACTTCATCAGTGGATTTCTACATCAGATTTTTAAACATCTTCAGTGAAGAAACATGTTAGTTCACAAGAAAAAACCCACTTCCTTCTGATGAAATGGAGACATGCTGATTGACAATGAGGTTTTGGGGCTTATTAAAATACTTTGAGGCCTTAACTAAATCTCTGCTTCTGCTACCAAAAATATTCACAATATATTTGAGGTTTTTGCATTTCTATACCACAGAGAGAAGACCTTCTTGAGCCATCTAATTTTGGAATAGCATGAATTCTCAGGACCGATGAAGAGAGCATGCCAAGGTAATAAATCATTCACTGCTTAGCAAAGAGGAAGAATTTGGGGACTCCAGCACAGCAGAAGAGACTTTATAGAATACAGCAGGAGTTTTAACCTTTTAACTTGACTGGAGTTGCCAATTTCTGAGAGCCCATGAGAGGTACCTGAGAAAAACAAAGCTTTTGCCAGTAGGATCAAAATCACTGCAGAGAATCCTTACTCATTCAAAATTCATTAGAAGTCTGTAAATTTAAAATAATTAAAAGCTGTTGGTATAATAAGCCAGTAATAAATGTGACCAAATCAGGTAAAGCAGAAGAATGAAAACTCATTAATGTAACTTCTAGAAGAAATAGTGCAGTTTAAAACAAGTAAAACCAAAGCATAACATAAAAATTACAACAGTAGTAAGGATGGTCTACATGTATTTATTTTTATTCTAGAAGTTGCTGATTATTTCTGCTACAAAATATGCAAAACAATGTAGCTTATTAATTTGTTTTCATATAGCTCAAGATTTTCACTCTTCATACCTGAGATGTATAATATTTTAACACATAATTCAGAATACTGAATGGAAGGATATCATTCTAGAATACAACTGAACAATAACTGTTGGATTTTATAATTTCTCCTGCTCTGCTGGATTTCAGCATTTCAGAGAAATTTCATATATTGAAGATACCTGAATATTTTGCAGTAACATCATCTCCCCTCTCCCTAGTAGTCCCAAGAACATGGATTTCATTCATTTATTGTTTTGTTCAGGTAGCTGTATTCTTCATGTGATTTATTCTGCTGCAGTTTGGAAGGCTTTAAATATGATTAAAATATAAATTAAAGTGGTAGGTGAACCCCTGCAGTTCCCCTAAGATTAAAAATAATGCTTGTCATTATTTTGGAAAAATAGCAATATTCAACTATGTTATTTTAACATAGTTGTGGACATAGGTCTGTTGGGCTAGCCCAAGATTTAGTGTCTATTCTCTCATGAAAGCAGATAGGTGTTAGAGTATGGCAAAGTCTTTAGGGAAGCACCTCTCTGTTGGCCTGACACTGATGTTGTGGGAGAGGCACTGCTGAGGTATAAAAGAGCTACCAAGTGTTGGTTGTGTTTTCTGCAAAGTGCAGAACTTTCTGATGTGAAGTGTAGAAAATAATTGCTATTGATCAAACTGGGTAACACTTCAGAGTTTTAGCAGGCAGCTGATCCTGTGGTGATCACAGAATTATATTAAGTTTTGTTATTTTTTATTATATTCTGTATAAGAAAACTGTAGGTGTAAAGCCCCACTCTTTCCATAGACAGTGAGCATCTTAGTATACTGGCTCTGGACAATCATAAATGTATATATCAGTTTGCATCCCGGTGAGCCGCTATTTTGAATAACACCCAGTGTAATCTCTTCCTTTCTTCAGAAAATAGTAGAGATCTTAAAATATCCAGTTCACTGACAAATCAGGTGGTTGCTCAGTCCACATAGACTAAGGTAGACTTGGGAGAAGGAGCAAGAAAAGACCATATTGCATACTAGCAATTTCTTAGAACTAGCAGCCTTGTCTCCATCTCTTCCTCCTCCTCGTGGTCCCAGTGGGCTAGATATGGAGAGGAGGGAAGCTTCTAGCCCTGGAGCTGTGCAGTTCCCGAGTTGCTCACATGATGCTCCTGTGCTCAAGCTACAGCTTATAAACAACAGATTAAAGACTTTGACATGTGTCTCCCAAGAAAGTTGGTCAGCAGTGATAAAAGAACCTACGGAGACAACTTTATGTGGCAAAACAGAATACTGGTTGTCTTTTTTATCATTCTTCTCAGGTAATGCGAGAAAATTAGCGTTCCCCCTCTACAAGTGAGATCTGGGAAGAGACAATACAGTTGCTTAATATCAAGAAAAGACCAAAGAAGATGTGATCACTTCTCCTTCCAGGATTAAATTCTGTAATGAATCCTTGGGTAAAGTATAAGAAAGATCCAGCAGCAAAAGCTTGATTGCAGGAGGTGTAGCAACCCAATGGATATCATCAGGAACTTGCTTCAGGCACTGCATAAGTGATTTAAAGTTGATGCATATGAACAGGCAACCTGCCAAGGATTTTGGTCAAGTTGGAGTCAATTGTACATCAACCCAAAAACTTTTTATTAAGAAATAAGTAATACTGGATATATTAAGGATCAGGCCTCCAAAGGAAAAATGCTAAAATTAAATTCAACACAGAAAATGCTTATATGAATCATGGGAGAAGGTCTGAAAGGATGAAAACACTTAAGTAAAAAACCAAGCAGTAACTTTGTAAATACAATGACATTTTGTTCATGCAAAAGAAGGAAAGCCAACCTGAATAATGGTAGATTGAAGGGACACATATTAGCTGATAAAATTCAAGATGAAAACTAATAGCAGAAGGATAATAAAGAGGAAACAGTCATACACTTAAAAGTGGGCTACAAGACTGTTCAGAAGAAAACCTACTTCCAACCTCAACTGTATTCATATAATTCTACTGAATATCTTAGGGTGAACAGTAGTATTTTTGCAAGATCTCAGGCCATCAGCAGGAGGCCCAAAAAGGACAGGTGAGTATCCTGGATTAGTAGGGAGTGTAAGGATTCACCGTGACCTTTTGGAGGAACTCAATAATGTGTTTGTCACTGGTTTTGCCATAGTAAGTTGGGGAGTTATCTAAACTTACATGTTGAAGCAATAATCATGAGACAATGAAAATAATGTCCAGTAATAAATTAATAATTTACATAGCATCAAGTTATGCTGCTTTTTGTTATACAGTATGGCAAAGTATTTTTGAAACAGAATTTGGAATTGATAGATGTTTACCTAATATTCATATGTATTTCTTCAGAAACGTTTGCCGTATCTTAGAAGCAGCATATCTGCAATATGATGCAGGGGTTGCTATGGTGAGTTCACATCTCTTATTTAATGCTGTACCTGAGTAAATACACATTGTAACAATCTCTGTTAGAGGTGCTATTAGTGAAGTTAAGTCAGCATTTCTATCAAAAATACTTGTTTTCCTGTTGCAACTTGGCCAAAAGACAAAGAAAACTATTCCTAGACCAAATCCACAGAAGTCTTTTCACTCTTCTTGTGTATTTTTTTTCACAGCTTCAATTACTTTCTGAAGTCCTGTCATAAAAATCAAATAAAAAATCAGTGGATTTGTTTCTATTCTTTAGTAGTTAGCGATTTTGACGACAGTTATAGCACTTTCTGTTTAGAAAAATCTTTAGAAAAATTGGGGTGTTAGTTTTCATTTCACTGTTCCAATCGGTGCCAGTGGCCATTCAGTCAGGCATTAATTGCATTCCTGTTTTACAGCCCTTCTGTACTGCCAGAGTGGTATAAAAACACTTTTGTGTAAAGGAAAACCAGGTCCTTACTTTTTGTATTTAATGACTCAATTTAACTAAATGGCATCAGAAATTTAACTTCTAGACTCCAGTGCATTCTTTTTGAGCAATTATTTGAGTCACTCTCTAGGATAACACAAAAGAAAGGAGTGCATTGCTGGAAGTAATCAAATACATTTATCTTTTTGGCACCTATTTGTTTTTCTAATCATTTACTTTGAAAAAGAGTAAATAACTTTCTGACAATATATTTCTCTGTTGGCTCCTCTGTGTATGTCAGGATAACTCTTGCATTATGCATTTGTATAAATGTGTAGGTTGACCTGATTAAATGTTTTCCTTTCATGAGGTTTTTTTTAACTAAAATAACTTTTATAGGAAATGTCTATATTAGGCAAAATCCCTTACACAAAATAATAACATTTATGAAACAGAACTGCTACAAAATTATTCCTAAATACACATAGTTTTGCTCAAAATTGTGGGTTTTAAGGACCTGGGTGGAAAAGTCAAAATTTACAGTAAAAAACAAACTACCTTTTCCAATTTGCCCATAAGGTCTGGTTATTATACTGGGACTTGCATATGTGCTTGCATGTTGACCTTATGAAGACTATACGTTTTAAGTGGAACAGTTTCTTATGTGCTTCATGTCAGCCAGTAAGAGTGGATACTCATTACTGAATTGGCTGAACAGTGAGGCTGAACAAACACATCTTTCCCGTAAGTCAGAAAGAACACGGTTGAATGGAGAAACTCAAACAGATCATAAATGTACATCATTAGCTGGTAATGAGAAGGGAAGGCTATTTTTTGAGAATTTACTCCCATAGTCAGAAAGAGAGAGATGCGATGTGTTTCAGATGTTGCCCTGATATAAACTACAGAAGTGGGGGTTTTACACAGCATAAATCAAAGTCCTTCATGTTAAATTGAATCATAGAGATCCTTGAAATAATTTTGATAGTGATTTTGGGCATGACTCCTGACGTGCTACAGTATTTGAGTGTTTCTGCCTAACTTGTTGCTCGACTTCTGCAGCACCATATGATAGGATAGGTCTCAAGCTCCACAAAATCAAGTATTACAGCACTAGAATATAAGGAAAATATCATGCACTTTCAACCTTCTGTTGTAAGGCATCCTTTCCAAATACAAGCCAGTATCTAACACTGCAATATTCAGGGCCAAAAGCTGCAACACTAAAAAATTTACTGTCCAGTAATGTAAATAAAGGAATAATAGAACATAATGAATTCTACAGATCTTATGGCACCTACCTATGAGCAGAATATGACTAAAACACCAGTCTATCCACTTTTCAAATTAACTATCACCATGAACCACTAGTAATTCATCTTTTTTTCCCATTAAGATCCTGTATTCATATTTTGCATACCCATTATCTTCAGTGTTATTCATCAATGTGCAAAGAAAATCAATGTATTCTTTCTTTCTCTTTCTATCTCTTTCCTTCACTTGAACATATAAAACTGGAGCAGGGAGGCCTGGAAGGAGAGGACTAAGTTCTACATTTAAGGGTCTTCATCAGAAAACAGTTTTCAGACCCAAAGAGTGAATACCCATATAATATCAACAGGGTAAACCACAGCAGCTCTGTCGATCTTATTCATGGTAAGACACAAATGAGTTTTTCAAATAAGTGGATCCAAGAAAGCAGCATTTAGGCTACCTTGAAAAAAGCAGCAGAAAATAGTGTGATGCACCAGGGTAACATGCTAAGAGCAAACTCCCACCATCCCTGAGGAGGTCAGTGTCTACATGTTGAAATAGTTGACACTTCTCCAGTTTCCTCATGGACAATACCAACCAGAATGCATTTGATGTATAACCTTGAGATGACAAAGGTATGGATTAAAAGACCTACAAGAGATGGAAAAAGTCTTGGTCCATGCTTAAAAAGTAGTGTGATACCATTTATTTTATGTACCACTTTTCTGAGGCACAATGGATTGTTTTGAAGTTAGCTATAAATTTTCATTGCTTTTGTTTTGTGATAAATCTAGTACTTCTTAGTGAACCTCACTGGTGGCTAAGACTTCTTATGGTTACTTTCTTTATTCTTATTATAGAAAATTTATCAGGTAAATTTGGAAATATGACCTTGTGTGTTACATCTTTACCAAAAGTCTCCTGGGCCACCAGTGAGCCACAGACTCTAGATCTTGAAAGTCTTGCGACAGGCACCCTTGGTGCATAATTTGACATTATTTTAGTCTGTTGCTGTGAACTATTAGCATCAGAAAGCAAAAATTCAGAACCACAGTGTGATAATTTTCATCACTAAAAAAATCAATAGCATTATCGAAGTGTGTGAAGGTCAGAGAAAGGGAAGATCATAATCTTGTCAATATTTTAATTTTCACTTTCAAATAATGCCAGATGCAGCCTTGTGAAAGATATCAGCTGCTAGACCATATCATAGCCAAAGAGTTCAGAGGTTGAAGGAAGTAAAAAAAAATTAAGAATTATGTTATTAAGAAATGCCTTAAGAATATTTAAGAATATTACATCAAGGTCAGATGTCCAATTAAAAGATGTGCACTATTGCAGCATTTTAACCAATCAAAACATTCTACAAGCACTAACTGGTTATTATCACACTTTTCCTATCATTAGAACTGAATATTAGGGCTTGAAAAATGTATCGTATGTCACAACCACTGATGAGTTTTGCAAGAAGTAGTAGTCAAGATTACCATCTAGTCTTGATAATTCATTTGATGATTTGGAGTTCATAACCACCATGGAGAGTTTCTCTACACACTGTGAAAAATGGTTGAGCTAGCCCCTTTCGCTTTAAAGTAAAGTAGAGTTTGCTTGAAAGTAAAAAGCAAATTTCATAACATTGTAACAAAAAACATAACATCTTCCTGTTTTTCTAGCAATTCATGACCTTAATTTACAGAAACTTTTGATTCCAAATACAGTTCATTTTCTGCTTTTTTTCATTAATCTATCCAGCAATTAGATCTGAAAATTTAAAAGTCATATTTCAGAAATTAATGTTAAAGACATTGCACAGGAGGAGAAAAGACAAGATAAGTTAACAAAAATCAGAAAATTCCACTATGAAACCAGAGGTTTAAATTTAAGGAACAAACCTTTGCTTCTTAAGCCCACCACAAGTCTTGTTAGAAGGCATGGTTCCACCTTTCTGCTTTTAAACCAGATTAGTGGGTAATGTTCTGATTATTGAAACTGAGAGGAGCAAAATTGCTGGATGCTGCAGGAATATGATTTTTTAGTATTTTTAGTTTTTACAGTGAAAAAAATAGGGGATTATAAGGTTGCTCAGACAGATCTTCCTTTGCAAATAATAAGAGTTTAGCCTGAATGAGTATCTCAGGATTCAGTCCATGTTTCTACTTTTAACGTTTATTGCCTACAAACACCAATGCAGGCAAAGACACAAAACAAATGAAAGAGTAAGTGGATGATGGACACTTTTAGTTTTGTTTGACATAGGTGTCACAGAACTCTCACACATCTTAAAAGTATGACTCACCTTGTACTTTCTTGTTTCTATTTTACTGTGGAAAACATCATTCCTGCTCTGAGAAAGTCTGTTTTTGTGGCACTTAGCATACTTAAATTAGATCAGATCTTCCTCCATGCAAGAGTGAAGTTGGTCACATGCATAAATGCTGCCCACACGAGTAGAAGGAACATTGGATCAAGCCCTTTCTGACAATTTACATTGTTGGCCAATGGTGGAGGAGATGAGTGACACCACCCCAGCCATGGTCCATTGATGACCTGCCTTTTGTCACTCCTGAT
>VZTV01071270.1:282-12443 GCA_013400875.1 Anhinga rufa | reverse complement strand
CATGGGTTGTCAGAACATACTTGAAAAAGAAATGTGAGCTCAGCTTCCTATAGAAGAAAGGTGACAAGCTCTGATGATGTGGGAGGTAGCGCAGCAGGGTAATACCCAGGGCAAATCAAAGACACAGGTGGCGCAAAATATGAGCAGAAGCCAAGGAAGGCTTATTTTCTGTGGAAAAAGTCCTACTTTTGGAAACCTTTTGACCTGCATAAGAACAAAATGAATAATACTGACATCTCCTATAACATGTCTGATCTCATGCCCATTAGATTTCTTATGCATAGGTAAACACTTTCTCACACTATATGTTTTATATATAACACACAAATAATGAAACCCAGCTTTTCCACAGAGCCTTTTATCATAGATATCAATATACTTAATCAGTGAGATCATATATCATTCCCATTTCATGGGCTAGGGAACAGAGAAACAGAAATAAAATGGCTTGTCATACAGGCCAGAACTGTAATGGCAAAACCCTGAATAGAATTTAAATTTCATTTGCTGTAGGCCAGTGGTTCCTATTTGCTGGGAATTATTGAGTCCATATTTTGCAGTATAAAAATATAAAAAAACAGAGCAATGGTATTAAAATACCAGATGAGACTCAAAGAAAAACAATAGAAAAATGTAAAAACACAAAAATAAATTTGGAAATAAAATGTTTTCTGAATGGAAACACAAAATGTTCTATTCAAGTGTGACTGTCACATTCTACTCTGCTTGTTTTTCCCAAAACAATCTCTGATCTAGATTCCTGTATGTACTGCCAGTATTGACAGATCTATATTTTTCCAATGGAAAAAAAAAGCCAAAACCCTGACTTTTTTTTGACAGACTTTTGCTCCAGAGGAGGGAAATGAAAGGATGCAAATCCAGCAGGACTCCTGAAAGGCCAATTTTTTTTTTTTTTTTAATTTTTTCTTTCATTTAGTGCACTTTACAAATGTGCAGTAGCCTTAGTTTATAGTAAGAACACATCTTATCTGACAAATGGTAACCAATGCAATATGATTTTAAAGTCTCCCCCATCATACAGAAATGAAAATCCTCTCCCCAGGGACATTCCCCAAAACATAAAGCAGAGCCTTCCTCCTCATTTAAAATATTTTGTTGTGTGAAAAATGACAATGAGCCATAAAATCTGGAGGGAAATGATTACTGAACACTAACATATGCTCAAAGATTTCAATACCAGAATGCATGGAGGCTGTCAATTGCACTTCAAGCTGGGGAAATGAGTTTCTTGATCTTGTCCGGGTGGAGGGCAATTTAAAGAGATGTTGCTAGCGGAATAGTTAGGCCCTGAAAGCCTGTTTTCAAAATAACAGCAGGAGATCCAGCAGCCAACAATATGAAGGTGCCAGTTTGTTTTGTTTGCAAATGCATGTCTTACTGTCTCTTCACTACCCTGGCATGCCCTTTTCTTAAAACTGATGAGAATAATTGTCTCCAACATTCTTATTATGTACAAAAATGGCATGAAAAGAAGATAAAGGTTGCCTACTCAGGCACTGAGAAGTTAGAAAATAATGGGATTACTGTTGCCTTGACAACATTTCTCTCTCTTTCCCCTGCCCCCAGTTTCATTCTTGGAAATGGCTAAGCCACTTTGCTGAAACTCTACCAAATAATTAAATAAAAGATTCGGCTGTGGGGAGACACCTGGCATGGAAAACTTCCTCCTGTCCTCCCCCAGAGTCTGACAAAATCATAAACAGCTGAAAAAAAAGGGTTTTGTGATGAGAAGAATCAGGTAATGCCACGTACCTTGATGGTACTAGTAGCTCCATCTGCGCTTTCTCTTTTAATTTAATTTATACTACACACATCCCTGAGGGCCACATTTGGTGTGCACCCCTTTGTGCTGCAAGAAGTAAGACCATGTAAGCAGCAGCAACAGCAACAGCACAGGGGGCTCAGTTTCTTTCAGCTACCCAAGGAGGGTGGGCTTTCCACCCTGGGAAAGTGAAGACTAGGTGGGATTGAAGCAGGCTGCAATGATGCTGGAGGTCTTTTTAGAACTATGCATCATGCCCGAGTGACCCACTTTCAACCCAAATTGATGTGCCTGGCAAATGGAAAGAGCTCTGCCTCTCTGGAGAGCATCAGAGGGTCTGCAGAGGTCCTGAGCTGGCAGCCCCTGAGGGTAGGAGACCTCGCCCCGGTGACACCCAGTGCGTCATCTCTAGCTGAGCTCCAAATGAGGTCAGGCAAGAGACTGATAAATGGTCCTGCCTTGTCAACACTGCCGTCATTAGCGCTGTTATCACCCAGCAAATGGGAACGTGAAGGAATTTGTATCCCTGCCCTTGCCAAAGCTGGAGAGCAAGTGAGAACAGGAGCCGTGGAGGTGACTATGTTTGCTCATACCACTTACATTCTCCTGCAAAGAAGCTCGGTGTTTGGTTTGCAACCAAAGGAACTTTGTAGCTGATTATAAAACATTATGCCATGGTTCATTTTTCAGACTGATTGAATTTATGATGAGGTTTCTTTCAAAGAAGGGATAGAACATTTCAGCACACACTGGAATGGCTGAAACACTAACAAATCACTGGCCTGGTGCAAAGCCCAGAAAAGTTGTTATGCTCCTTTCCTTGCACAACCTGTCTGAGCTAACAGGCACCCAAAAATGTTAGGAAAAGTAGCATGCATAGGGGTTGGAAGTGGACCCAGCTGACCAGCATGGTCTGTGATAAGACATTTGACAACACTGTGAGGGGAGGGAGCACTGTGGTTTATTCAAAAGCTGAGTACTCTGGGGGAAAAAGAGAATCACTAAATTTGCATTTAATGACATGTATTTAAAAAAACCCAAACAATTACAGCTCCATTAATTTTTCTTCCTTTTCTTTTGCTGGGAGTACAGTCTGCCCTTGCTTGTTGCTTAGGATTCCCACTGAATGCCTTTCTAACTCACATCAGAGCCCCGCAGCAGCCCCTCTATTTACCTCCACATACAACCAGCAGTGTCAGTGGTGTTTCATCAGCACAGAGACAAGTTGATCAGGCCCATCAAGTCCTGCTCCACAATCCGTGCTCAGCTAAGGGGTACCAACAATTGGCTCCACAGGCCCTAACTGGTGTGTTTGTGAAAATTATCTAAAGTCACAAGCAAAGTCACCCATGACTGA
Organism: Anhinga rufa; assembly: GCA_013400875.1. NCBI lineage: Eukaryota > Metazoa > Chordata > Aves > Suliformes > Anhingidae > Anhinga > Anhinga rufa. The sequence continues at coordinate 9,303 of VZTV01071270.1, read as the reverse complement.
CTCACGTAAGGTGACGGTGTGGTTCATTCCTGTATTGGGAGTGCTGGGTGATATGGCTGTCTGTTACCTCAGACAGAGAACTATGGCCTTGTGGTTCAAAAGCATCTGCTTCAATTAGATATTTTGTTAATTTGTCAACCTCGATATTCTACAAGAGGTGTTTAATTTCAAGGGAGAAAACCTAAGGACTTTTGATATGCCTTATTTCTGCAGCTCTGAACCAATCCGTTTGTGTCAGGTAACACCTGGTGCTTTTGTCAGTGCTAAGTAGTACTTTAAAACTTTAAGTTTTAAAGTCTAAAAACTTTGGATTGGTGATGTGTGGATGCAAGGCAATAAACCACCATATTTCCCATTGGTCACTATCTGCCCTGAGTCCCTGCCACTCTCATGCACTCATGTCAAAAGAGGACAGTGATCTGCTTTCCAAGCAAAGCATTGAAGAGTGTTCTTCTCTGTCTAAAATACCATATTTATAAATATGGAAATGTTAGGAAATGTGCAGTATGTTAAGGTAAACAGCAGCTTGTGTAATACAAGGGAATAACCTCAGCAGAGCAGTCCAGATGTACACCATCTAAATATCTGGCCTATAAATTGATGGCTAATAAATACGGAATAACAGGTATATGTCTAGAAACACCAGACTACTAACAGCTGCTATAAAGTGGAACTGGTTGCTCAAACTCCCCCAAATACCTACATGCGCTGTCTTGCGTTTTATCGCAGAGTTGGACAATTGCTCTATAAGTCCTGGTGGCCAAAACCCAATTACTCCCACAAAGGAGAATGATCTGCAGCTGAATTATCTCTGATGTTGATATTCCATATTCCTTTCAACATGGTGAGTTTTGAAAGCAGTTTGGTCTTGCATGACAACAATTTTTGCAGCAGAGTAACATGTGAAAAATCTACATCATGCTGGAAATTTGAAAGGAAAATCCATTTGATTAGGACATATAGCCTGGGAAATGCTCTCTCAGTTTTCTTTCACACCAATAAAAGCTTCTTTTGATTTGATTTGTGTGTAGCAAAGCTTCACCAGAGAGATTACAGGAAGTCTTGCTGCAGAATTGAGGCTGAGACATAGGTGGTAGATATAAGGGTGGATAAGAATTTTCAACTAAAATATTATTGAAAAAATGGTTTTGCTAAAATTATTTTCCTCAACCATGACTTCTGTCAGGGACGACAACGATGTAACTTTTAAGGGCACCCAGCAGCACTGAATGCCACCACAAAGCAAACACTGTTTACACTGAAGGGAAAAAATAAATTAATGACCTGGTTAAAATCTGGGGAGGAAACTAGGTGTTACATCCTGCTTTTCTGAAGTAAAAATGATAAGAGCTTTGATGAGCAGACATAGTAAACAGGGCCTTGGCTTTATGTCTCATCCAGGCACCAACACCTCCTGACATACAGTCGGTCATCCATCATGGTGCAGCACAGCCCTTCCTTCAGTCCTGACTCTGGAGGAACATGCAGCACTCTGGGTCGCTCCGTCCCTCCCTGCAGTACTCCTGCCTCCCAGGGGGAACGGGCTGTCAGGAGGGAGATGTCCACCCTATGACAAGCACCATAATTTCTTCTTCTGGACAACTTTCTCTTCCACTTACCACTCGTCTTCCTTTCTCTCTTCTTCTGTTTCTTTCCCACTTTGAGGTTTTGTGATCCCTTTTTCATGGCTAGCCCACCCCTCCTTTCCTTGTGATTCTCCAGCCAGTGGGGGCTCAGCATTCACACAGGCAGAGGACTTGTGGGGCGAGGTGGGTGCCAGATGGGTGATGCTGCTACTCTGTAGAGATGTTGCTCAGGGAAGTCCCTGTTTTGCTGCTCTTCTGTCTGAATCCATACCTGAGGCTCCCTGCCTGGAAGAGCCCAAGCCTGATTACTTTGCATGGGGCTAAAATCATTGAGGTGTACTTTTCAGTACTGAAGGGATTTGGGAACAATTACCCATCTGTTGTTATGTCTAATGGCAATTCTCTTTCACAGTCTGTTATCATTTGCACACTGGTTATTATCATAACTGAATAGGTGACTCCATCTAGTCTTTGAATTCCCAGATCTTTGTTACCATCTCCCAGCTAAGAGGCAGTTACCTGCCATATAATCACTCTTAATGTGTCTGACAGCAAAGTCACACAAACTTAAATTGCTGCTCCAGGTTTGTTTGTTTGACTTAGTCCTCAAAGGGGCGAGGAGTGTTTGTACAGTCAGTTGTGCCTGTCAGCTGGGAGGAAGTAAACACCCTCTGGGAAACAGTTGAAAGAAGATTTTAAGCTTTTCCAGTGCCCTGGCCATGTGGCTGCTCCAAATCTGCATCAGTGCAAGGTCAGTGAGGCTAGATCAGATAACCACCATCTGCTGCACTTTGCACAGAGGGTGGGGAGTGCTGTAGGCACCATTGCCCACAGCAGGGAGGTGGTTTGTGAGGCTGCTCCTTCCTGCATTCCCGACCTGTGGCTGTGGGTACCTTGCAGGGCTCCCACTGCCATTTGGGCTGCGGGAGGCTGGAGCACAAGCTGGCCCAGGAGTGCTCCTGTGTGCTGCCCAGGGGTGGCTGCATGGCCCCTGCTCACCCCCAGGGAAGACAAGGGCTATTGTGGAGCTGGCAGAGGCTCTCTGTTGCAGCATGATCCTGTGCAGTGGGACAAGTGAAGGTCTGTGCCCCAGTGCTGCTCCTCTCCTTGGTGGCTCTTCCCATCTTTTTGCAGGCAAAACTCCAAGCTGAGAAACACCCTGTCCTGGTGGTGGTTGGCAGTTTTCCTCCCCATCTGTCAGCCAGCCAGAGATAATGCTTCCCTTGAGAAGGCAGGTAGGATCAGCAGGTAAGTTCACCAACAGGTGTGGTCACACACAACAGAGGCTAAATCCAAATATAAAAAGCAAGTGTGCATTCAACATAATTATCCAGGGTTCTAAAGAAAGCTGTAATAGAGTGAGCCATTAATTTAGCTGTGAGGCTGAGCCTCTTGAAAGTTATTTCAAGGATTTCTAGTACAGTTACAATAAAAACCTTCTTTCGATATGTATTGTTTGTTTTTGCTGCAGTGTGCAGTGTGTCTTGCCTCCCTTTGTCTTTTACTGTCAGGAGCCTTTAAGCACCTAATTCTACTCTGACATCTGATTTCTCAAAAAAAAAGTATACATGTATACATCTCACCTGCATCTGAGGAACAATCCCACCTCATCTGTCAACAAAAAGAAATAGTGATAACCTACAAGAATGTATACACTACACAATTTGCTTTACTGAAATTTAAGTGCAAACTGAAATTTTCAGACAAATTTGAACTGATTCTTACTTTTGTCACAGAAACCAAAGATCTGAAGCCCATGAAGGTCAATTAGGTGGTTATTGACTTCAGAGCACTTTGAATTGGCTCTACAAATAGCACCATTAGCCCAAGTGGCCCAAGCACCTCTTCTGTCTGCATGCCTTCAGAGATCTGTCTACACTCTTCTGAAGATGCAAGTTCAGCTTTGCTCTCATTTACTCCTGGGTGAAGGCGAGATCACAATGTATTTATTTTTAGATGTAGTATACCTACATTAATACAAAATGTACCTTTCATTTCACACACGCATACAGAAGAGGAAGTGGAACACTCTGCCAAACATTGGTTTCTTGCCATTTATCAGCAATGTGAGAGAAGAAATAATCCATTTTATGTTTTATTGTGTTTGCTTGTCATCTGATTTAGTACTCGTCTGTCATGGCTAATTACTTTAAAAGAATTCTTGTTCTAGGTCACAAAATCTATGAATAAAAGATGTTCACATACACCATTTAGGCCAAGTGTCACAACTCAGTGCAGAGATCCACACCACAAAATAACTTCTGATTTTAATTACTATGTGAATGGACATGCTGATTACATGAAAAATCAATAAAATATTAATCAGATAAAGCAAGACAGCAGGTGGCCGAAGATATCAACAAGGCGTATGTCTGTACAACACAAACATATCTCTGCAAACAGGAGGGGCATGCTCATGGTATCACTAGATGTGCTATATCACTGAAACAGCCCAAGTCACCAAGTGTCACCATGCGAAGCTGTTTAATTTTTAATCAAGAGTAGGTACATTTTCTATTTAACCCACTTAGGGACTGACTGGTTCTATTTCCCTCTGGAAACACACTTTCTAGGCAGGTCAGTGGAGTTTTTTGCTGCCTGAGGTGGGCAAGACTGAAGTAATTGAGGTCAATGTACTAAGACAAAACAAAACAAAACAAAACAAGACAAACCAAAACTATTTATGCTCCTTCTCAATGCATTATAATGTGTTAAAAAAGACTCACAGCTACTTTTTCTGTGTTTGTTTCACTTTGTGAATATCAGAAATATCAAGAGAGCACACTCTCTTGCACTCTCTCCCAGCTGTTCTGGGTCTGCTTGTTTAACTGCTTCCAAAATCCATCTGTGGTTACAGAAACGAATACCAAAACTGTATCTGGCCTAGCCAAATAAAATGTGTAGTTTCTTAATTCACAAGCAGACATAGAGCAAGCAGTCTCGACTTCTTAATAGGCATTTGGGTGACTGACAAGCCAAACGTATTCATCAGCATCCTGCAGCCCAGGACTGGGCTCTGCTCAGAGGCCAGGCTGCTCGGCACAAGGAGGACATTTCGGTGCCATCTTGGCACCCTGGGTATAGACTGTTGTACAGGCTGAGTTACAGGCCTGGAAATATCTCCCTGGTAATGTTTTGAGGCTTCGTTTTTTTCCTGTGCTGTGTTTTGCAGAAGAGTGGGGTCTGGCGTAAGACAGGCTTTGTTCTTCTCATGTGAGCTGAGCTCTCCTCCCATTTCCCCTCTCAGATCCCTTTTCAGGATATGTTTTTATTGCACCCTCGCTCTCCTCGGTTCAAGCAGAGTTATTCATTTCCTGACTGTATGTGACCAGATGCGTGGCTGTTGTCAGTGGTGTAAATCCTCAGCCTTCAGTTGAACTAAAAATCAGCCTGTGGTGTTTGATGTGCCATGTTAATGGGACATGGCTGTTTTGAGATTTCTGACTTTCACAGAACCAAACACTTCATCTGTGCCTTTAGGAAATAACAATAACTCATTAAGACCACGACCCCATGTTTCTCTTTAAATACAGATGTTATTCAATGTAGAGCTCTAGACTGGTTCTGACAATACATTTTTTGTTCCTTCTCTGTACAAAATTGAATAATGTATCTCCCTGAGTCTCCTTTTACTCAAGCAGCAAAGGTTGCTCTGATGTCAGCTGCAGGGGTGAGATGTAACGTGGATAGCTGTGAAATCCCCTTTGACAGTTACAACCAAAGTGAAAATATCCTTCCAATCCAAAAAAATCTTTCCTCACATATAGGATTCCACTGTTTTGTAATTGTAACTGCTAAATCTGAGTACTTTAAAAACATACTGGACTTTTGAGAGACACAAATTCTTCCCTGGAATCTTTTAAAATTCAGAATATAAAAGATATATCCCTGGGAGAATGCAACCAAGAGAGATGACAGAAACAGAGTTGCCCTACCAAAGGCCAATGAAATCCAAAGTAAGAGGAAGACTGTGGAGGCAGATAGTTTGTAAGGGTCCCCTGCTTCCACTGGTGCCTGGGGGAAAGGCAGGGTGTGTTTGTGAGGAAGGGGAGAGAATGGAGGAAGAACACCATTCCCCAAGAAGATGATCTCTGAGGGAACCTGGCAGGCATTGTGTTCCCATTAGTCCTTATTCCTGTGATATATAACAAGAAAGGATACAGAATGCAGAAGGGAACATGCTGATAACAAGGGGAGTTTTAAAAAAATGTTGGAAATAGTTACTGTGACTTGCTTTTTGTGGCCTCAAATCTCATTCTCTTTATGGTTAGTGGCAGAGGACAGTTGAGGCTAACATCCAGTTAGGAAGTGGTGGTCCCAGAAGTTGAATCTTGGCTATCTGAGGGACAACCCCAGGGGCTAGGGAGCAGCTGGGTGAGGGGGGTATCTCAGTGCAGTGCAGGAACCTGGACAAGTAACTTAGAATATATGCCTAATTTTTAAGCAACCTCAGTTCACTGAGATGAATCCGACTCTTTCTGATAGTCAGTGGCCAATATTTCAGCTTATTGAATTTTGGGCCCAAACGCATTTTGTCTTGGGAGCCAAAGCTCCCTTTGAATTAAGTGAGACCATATGTGGCAAAGCCAAGAGGGTGGTGATCTTACCAAGCTTTGGCTTAAAGTGCTGGGATACCTAGGTACTTAACTGCATCTATTTTAGCACAAAGCCTGAGATGTTTTCATCCTGCTTGAGCAATCCCTACAGAATTAGCTTTTCTGGAACATGAAACCCTATTGGACTTTGTAAAGAAGCCACATTCAGCTGAATGCAAAGCCAAGCTACAGTTTCAATTTCTGTAAATTATGCAAGGATATAAATGATGAGTGCATCAGTAAGCTAGACCAGAAGCTGATTCATTCATATATTGATTCATGCATGGTTTATCTTCATGCCTTGCAGAAAAAGAAACAATTAAAATGGTTACACTAAGCTATAGAACTTGAAAGCAATGGTTGAGGGGGAAGAGTGATTCTCTGCTTGAAGAGTAGCAGATGAAGCTATAGTTTGTATAATAACCCTCTTCTAATTTGCGTCACTTTAAATGCTTCTTAGCTGTGTGTGACCAAAGTGGAAAAAACAATTAGCTTGAAGTATAGAGGAAATTCACTTGATATTTTATTACTTTAATGCCGTGTGTTTGTTCAATGCTCTTTTTTCTCACTGCCTCAAAAAGCAAAAATAGGAAAAGTGTTTATATTTTTAAATCTGTGTGACAACAGAAATAATAGCAAAAAGCTCATTCCCGCGGTCTGGGAGTGTGACCAAGCATCTTTGGAAAAAATTCCCATTACAGGTTGTAGATGGACAAGTGGGAAAACCAAGGAAAGAGGGTATTCAAGTTTCCTAAAAGCAAGAAACAGAAGAAAGGAGAAAGAAAATATATCCATCCCTTGCAATCATCAGCTAATCAGGATGCAGGAATGACAAACAATTTTCTTCAGTGTGTGGGTGAGTAAACCATAATTCTTCACTCCCATTGTCTTTGATGATGAAATGTATCTATAGGAAGGGTAATTTTTTTTTTTAACTTGAGAGGCTTTCAAAAACAAAATATCACATGAACAGACTGTACATACAGGCAGTTTCTTGAATAATGAACTGTTTATCTGTAAGCTTGAACACAAATAAATCCAACTTACATAAAAGCAAACCACGTAATGGATCTGCTTCTGATTTGTTTGGCTTCTATTTTAATTAGCTAATGCAGACACTGAGCAAATGGTATGTTGCTTGTTGTTAAGGCTCCTTTAGTCATCTGCCATTTTTGCACTTTTTGATTGGCTGCTGCTAAGGGAAAGGAAAGCTCTATAGTGGTTGTACATAAGAAAAATAACACCAGCACGGTGCTGTGGAAAGCTTTTATCTAGCTTCATCTTCACCACCCCCATGTCATTAAGTTCTTTACTTGGGCTGAAAGTTTTAAGCACAACATTAGTAATATCTACTTTCATGCACACAGTTTTCACTTTATAGGTTGACTTTCAGTGTAACTCTGTTTATTCCAGGAGTATTACACCTGGGATTGTTTTAATCCAGCATGTCAAGCTAGAGCATTAAACAGTTGTTCAAATTGTATTCAAGCGATTTTGCAAAATTTGACTGCCAAAACTAAATCAAAGGCAAAATTTTTTCAAAGGCAAAAGATAAGTAAATCCAGGTTTAAAATATGAAAATCTTTTTTCTTTGAATCTGATAACAGCTGAGAAAGTGGGGCTGAACTTGACTGAGAAGTGCACAGGGAACTCCACGTCCTCAGGAACAAGGCACTCTCACAAGTGCTGTCCTTTGTTGATGTTTGAAATGGAGGTCTTTCATGCCAATTGATGTATAATTTTATTTTTTTTCTGGAAAGCCCAGAACAGCTTTTCAAAATGCCAGCTGTCCACTCTGAATGCATGTACAAATTTTTGATAGACAAGGAACACAATGTATCTTTTCATTTAACCTAGCAAATGGTGTATAAGCAGACTATGTGCCTAGAGTTGGTTCAGTTTTATCACTCTCACGAATGGTAAAAGTGACACAGTGGCAGCCTTTCCTTGCTCAGCAGTGTGTCTTCCAGCAGTAGGGGTTCTGCAACCACTCTTGAAAAACATCACTCTGCATTTTCAATGACACAATGCAATATATCAACCTCCTAAAACACCAAATAAGTTCAGCTAAGAATATTCCCCTTCCCCACTTAGCCTTTTTCCTCAATTTACAGAGGAAAATCAATTCAATTCTGTAGTGAGTGGTTTGGCAAATTTCTCATAATGAGAGAAAGAAAATAAAATGCCTGAAGAGCAGAAAATCAAAATGCTAAACCTTTGATCCTGGATTTGAAGCTAATCTATGCAATTAGCAGTGCTTTTTGTCACAAAGGGAAGAGTCACAGGAAGAAAGGATGGCACACAGCACAAAGAAGTGATCCAGGGAAAGACTGAGAAAATGGCATTTCAGTCATCTTCACAGTCACACAAATCCTTCCTCAAGAGTAAACAAAGCACAGGAAAAAAAATGAAAGAGAAAAAAGAACAGCATCAAACAAACACTTCCAAACAATTTCCTCCAGGTTATCTCACTGGAGGCAAAATTTAACGCTATCCCATCAGGGAGGCCATGTTCAAGGGAGGGGCTTCCCAGTGTGTAGGAGCCATTATAAGGATGTGAATATTGCTTCAAGCTGTATTTTTTGTTTAGTAACATCTTTGTGGCTTGAGAGGGTGCTTATAACCCAGGAGAGCATTTGATGGCTATTTGTTAATGCACATTCCCATAGCCAATAACTTTTTTGGCCTGGCTATTCCAATGCATAGACTAGATGTTGCCAGAAAAGGAGGCAATTTAATGAGTCTTCTCCGGTGGAACATAAACATTCACATGAAAAGGAACCCACGTGCTATTATCCTTGTGCTGGCAGGGAGGTCGCAGAAACAAAATCAGAGTCTTG